>JFGW01000371.1:0-24124 GCA_000729825.1 Epichloe sp. AL9924
ACTATGTGACTCTTTGGCAGATGATGATGTCGATCCGAGCAAAAAGGCTTGGCGGGGGCGTCGCCAAGACAGAGACAGGCCCACTGGATGACTGGACAAGTTGCAACTGATGGAACAAGCAAAAAGGCTCTTACCCCGCCACGGTGCCAACGAAAGGAGGGCAATGTTCCTCTGGATCCTACATTTCCATTTCCACTTCCATCTTAAATTGCTCGGTCCGGGATGCCGTCGTCGGGATGGCGTACGGTGTGCACTGTGTGCAGTACCAAGTAGATGGACCGCCTCTTGCTTTTTTCCTTGACTGCTTTTGCCCCTCCCCCGCCTTTTCCTTCCGCCCGTCAGGGATCTACATTGTAGGTGAGTAATATTACTCCCTACTCTGTACACTCTGTACACTCTGTACACTCTGTACACTCTGTACACTCTGTACACTCTGTACACTCTGTACACTCTGTACACTCTGTACACTCTGTACACTCTGTACACTCTGTACACTCTGTACACTCTGTACACTCTGTACACTCTGTACACTCTGTACACTCTGTACACTCTGTACACTCTGTACACTCTGTACACTCTGTACACTCTGTACACTCTGTACACTCTGTACACTCTGTACACTCTGTACACTCTGTACACTCTGTACACTCTGTACACTCTGTACACTCTGTACACTCTGTACACTCTGTACACTCTGTACTCTGTACCCCTTCTTTGCCTCTCCGACGGCCAGCCGGTGACAAAAAAGAAACCATGTCGCTGATCCGGCTTATCATTACGCTGCTCACGGATTACGGAAGCTGACCTATAGCACACCTATAGACCTTGCTTGGCGCCAGCGAGACGAAGAGAGGGAGAACTCGGGAGACAAGAAGTCTGCATCCGCGATCCCGCCTCCCGCCCGGTGAGTTCCGACGAAGCATGTGGAAAAGGGCACCTGGCCTACTGAGTGAGATCCATGCATGATGCGCAAGCCCAAGTCCATTCCATATTCCATGCGTGCCCGGAATCCGGTCAAGAAATGCTCCGACGGTTGCTCGGTTCTTGTCCTGCTTTGCAGGGCCTCCGACCCGGTCGCACGGGTGACGTCATGGCCGCGCCAAGCCGAATCGTCTTGGCGCCACAAAGTCCGGCTGGGTTATACCAAGTCGGCAGCATCGGGTTTTCGCTTATTCGCATTTTTCCTATTCTCAAAGGCTTGCTTTATTTTCAATTTCATTCTTATTTCTATTTCTATCTCTATTTATGTTTTATATTTTATATTTTTTTGGGCTTCCACAGCGTCATCATCGTCCCGCAGATGCACCGAGTCATCTTCAAAGCGAGTGAGGTCCTGCCTCTTTTGATCCAGCCCGGCGCCGAACTTTCACCAAGACGGCGGCGGCCAGTCTTTTCCAGAGGCTGTCATGGTCAATTGACCAAGATTTCCGGGAAAAGGCCGTCGGCACCATACAGGATGGGGGAGTAACTTTAGCGAGCAAATCTTTCAAGTTGCTTAGGCGGACATACTATTACCGCTAGAGAGAATAGAAACTTACAAACTAGTAACACTATAAGAGGTTATTAAAAGATGATTAAAATAAGTCAAGGACCTTACTGATAAGTAAAATATAAACCTTATTGCAAATTAACCAAACTAGCCACACACAGTCCACACCGATGAAGTTCTCCTCAGTGAATCTTCGGATCCTGGCAAATGTGTCGCTTGTCATCGAGGTTCTTCATTGAAGAAACAGCATCGACCTGTTGAGAGAGGCCAATAAGGCATGGGAAGTGGCAGGAATTGACGCTGCCTAGCTTCTTCTCCCGGTAGCTCATTCGATCTTTTGGCAAGCTTGAACTTGGTACCCGCGCAAATCGGTGGCTAACGTCAATCGTCTCATGCCTGAGCCCACTGCTCCTGAATGATCGCCGCGGAGCTGCCATCAGTGATGGCGTGGCTCATCTCTAGTTGAACAATGACGTGGCTGCCATTTGTCTCACAGCTCTTGGGTAGCTCGGGCAGAGCGAGGCGGCGAGGAGGGCTGAGTTGCTGCTAGTCGACTCTGGGGAGTATCTGCGATGCGTGCTTCCAGCACCACCTGGTTGAACGATGTCTCATCATCCAACCCTTCAATGAAGACCACTCCGGAGTGACGAGTGTCGAGCAACTACTTGCTGCCACGCCCCTGCGAGGCGAGTCATGCTGATGTCCTTGTCCGACAAAGGCATTCTGTATACCTGCGATGTTTTGTATGATCGCGGGTCCTTAATCTGGCTGAGAAGAATACCGTTGATCATGGGCGAGCATGCTCATATATGCCTGCAACTGTGGAGTTGGTGATGGCCGTCATTTCTGGGATAATATGGGCCTGCAGCTCGTCGAGACCCTTGTAATTTATTTTCAGGAACTCGTAGTCACAGAGAGTAGTTCGGGGCTCTCTGGAAGCGAGAGGTAGTACAGATCTTCTGCAACGATGCGCCGATCTGCGCGAACCAGTTTCGAATCAAATCTTGGTGAGAAATATGGCGATTCCAGGAGAAGGGGAATTTAGTTTAATCCTCCCTCTGCTGCCAAAGAGAAGCCGACATGGGTAGGGCAGGGACAGCGTCCGACATACCATCGAAGCTGATGTTGTTGAAAAAGAGAGTCATGGTGCTCTAGCTTCGGGAACTGACCGTGGTGATTGAACACTAGTTCCATCGTGGAACCATGTGACTTGAATGCATCGGCTCCATTGCTGCTCAAATATCTGGACGTAAAGAAGGCCCAGTCGTTGGCGAGGAGGCGCCTTCGAGCATCCCCTACGAAACGCATGATAATGCTCCGGCGGGCTATCGATACTCCTGATGCGTGTATCGGAGCCAAGGTACTTGACCAGCCAACTGTTCGAGACAAGTCAATATCTCCATTCCATGACTCACGACCATGGCTCACGACCATGGCCCTCGTTGAAAATCGTAAGACCTTGACGGCAATCCAAGTGGACGATCACGTAAACAGGAACAGCACCTTCCAGCATGGTAGGAAGCTCTTCCTGGAAATCTCGGAAAATCTGAGTTGTTCTTCCATCATCAGTGGCAAACTCGATTCTTGAAGAGTTGACATTTTCAGGTCGGTATTCCTCCAAGCTAATGACGCCGATGAGTCGGTTGGCGCAAAGGCCAGTCGTAGGGTATAGACAAGCTGCCTGTCGAGCGGATGGAATGACGGATCACATGCCGTTTCATCTGATTTATTCCCTGTATATACCACGTTCGCATCATCAGCTCGTGAGTCAAGCCCGTCATCAACAGTTGCTGTTGGAATCTGGGACTGTTTCCCAGATTGAGACAACTTGAATCTGCCCGTGACAGTATACGCAGCTTTCAAGGTGGAGCGAACGCAGATGTTGCCCGAAGAAGAGGCGCAGCCGTGACAGCCCAGTCATGTTACCATCTCGTAAATCTCGTCAAGTACAACTTTTTATTCTTGACACACTTTTTGTACGCTCTCATCATTGTCATTACAGGAAATGGGCTGGCCCCCGAGGAAGGAACCAAATCAATCAACATCTCGTGATTATACAATGCCATCCAGTCCTTTTTGTCACCCCTTGAAGCACCCATTTCCTTTATTTGCTTGCAAAAGCCTCAATGAAGTCAATTTGTTCCAACACACAAGCCTTGCTGGTGCCACCTTTCGAGGTCCTCTTCTCAACACTCCTCTCGAAATCAAAGACATCCTTGATGTCAGCTTCAAAGAGCGGCGTAATCTCTCTCAGATGGTCCAGGCTCAGTTCTGAGATGGAGCAGCTCTGCTCCTCGGCTTTTCGAACGACTGAGCCGGCCATGTGGTGAGTCTCGCGGAAGGGGACGCCCTTGAGGACGAGGTAGTCGGCCACATCGGTGGCAAGCATGTCGGCAGTCAGGGCGGCCTTCATCTTCTCGGGACGAATGTCCAAGGTCGCGACGACACCGGTAGTAATCTTGACGCAGTCGGAGACGGTCTTCAGGCAATCAATCAGGGGCTCGACGGACTCCTGGAGATCCTTGTTGTAAGAGGTTGGGAGACTCTTGAGTGAGGACAGGAACCCGGACGACTGAAGAATCCCTTGTTAGCCTCCATTAAAAAAGGCATTACCAAAACGAGGAGTAGACATAGCAGATCAGGAATTGAAAGCTTACCTGTCCCATGACGCGACCAGCCTTGCCGCGAATGAGCTCCAAGCTGTCGGGGTTCTTCTTCTGCGGCATCAAGCTACTACCAGTGCTGTAGGCATCGGCGACCTGTACGAAGCCAAACTCGGCGGTTGAGAAGAGAATCAAATCCTCACTCAGTCGGCTTAGGTGCACCATCAACAAGCTAGCCCATTGCAAAATATCGACGACGAAGTCACGGTCAGCGACAGCCGCCAGACTGTTGGGATGGGCTGAAGGGAAGCCCAAGTCCTTGGCCATGAAATCGCGGTCAATGCCAAAGGGATTGCCGGCGAGCGCGCCAACGCCCAGGGGGCAGCTGGCTACGCGCTCCTGGACACCGCTCAATCTCTGGAGATCGCCGAGAATGAAAGTAGCGTGAGAAAGAAGCCAGTGGGAAAATCGAACGGGCTGGGCACGCTGCAAATGGGTGTATCCAGGCATCAACACGGGAAGCGTGACCTTGGCCTTGGCAGTGAAGACCTTGAGCGCCTCCTTGAGTGTTAAGGAGATGTCCTCGAGCTGTGATCTGGCCCATAATCGCATGTCGACGCTGACCTGTTCGTTTCGCGATCGACCGGTGTGCAGCTTACCGGCAACCTGGGTGCCGATGATCTCGCCCAATCGTCGCTCGTTGATGGTGTGGATGTCCTCGTCGGACTTTAGATTGATGACAATCGTGCCATTGTCCCATTCCTCGCCGACCTTTTTCAGACCAGTTGTGATCTGGTTCAGCTCGTCCTCGGTGATGATGTTCAGCTTCTGCAGGGCGCGGGCAAAGGTGATTGAGCCCCGGATGTCAGCATGGCAGAGGCATTTGTCGAAAGACAGAGACTCGTTAAACTGCATCATTAGGTCATTGAGGCCGCCTAGCTCAAAAATGGGTCAGCATAAGGATCGGAGGAGCAAGTGAGTGGGGGGGGGGTAACAGGACTGAACGTACTGCTGAAGCGGCCGCCCCAGAGGAACGTAGAGGCAGAATGGGAGGCCATGATGTCTGATTTGTGCAATTGGTTACTGGGAGGCGGCGATCAAGCTTCAATTGCTGTTATTTAGTGTACGATGATAGAAGGGTTGGGAGCAAAAGTTGGGGATGGGCGGGCAGGTTTTATTCGTGCCACGCCCCACATTTTTGAAAACCTCGTTGACCTCGCACCGCTACGGACTATGTGGAACGATGCAAAGAATGAAAGACGAGCCGATGAAGATTTACTATCTATGAGATGAAATTTAGCAGGGAGAAAAAAGGAAGCTTATTTTAAGCTTGAAATCTATCAAAAAGTGATTCGAGGTCTTCAAACGAAGCCGATGACGAATCGCGATAACAAGCGCGATGCGTGAATCGACATCAACAAACGAAGGATGAAATGGTGATGCCTCTAATTTGAGGCTGCGATGTGAGGCTGCGATATGAGGCTGCGATATCTTCAACAGACTACTCTGCAAATTATTACTCAGGGAAGCATCAGAGGCCACTCAATTTGTGCTTATGATCCGAGTTTTGACGTTCGCGCGCCACGCATCCAATGCAATGTCAAGATCAGACCTAGCAGGGTTCTAAAGAAACGACGATGCGCTATTAGTCCAGGCACCAAGTGAAGCCAGGCCACCACTCCAGCCACCAGCCCGCACAAGTCAATAGTGCCTCCGAAAACCTGGTACGCCGTACGGAGTAGACGACGGATGGCTTTTTTCTTTTCTTCTTCTTTTTCTAGTACACGGCGACGACCTCACCTTTCGGCCAACCTATCCTCAGGCACCCACAAGCCACCGGCGCATTGCTTGCTCAAAATCCCCCCTGGCATGGGAAGTAGGCCTCCTATCCCAGCCAAAAGCACACATGGGATGAAGCAAGTGGCCATCATGTCCGACGGCACCGCCCCGAGCAAAGTCTAATTAAGTGAATAAATATTACGCCACGACCCAGACGCGGTGCAAAAAGTGTGAACACGTAGTAGGGCGTTTCAGAAAAAAAATTCCAGATAAAGCACGTTCAGAATCTAGAATACAAAACTGAAGCCCATGGAGAAAAAAAAAAGGAGACAACGTCCTTCCGTACTCTATTCACATTGCGTTTCGGCCCCCAAAACTCCTCTTTGGTAAATGGGGGGGAATAAAAGGAGAAAGTAAAGTCAATCCGCCATGACGGTCCTCGCCAGGCCTGCAATACGGGTCAGACCTCGAGGAGAGATCCTGGTCACCGGCGGCGCAGGCTTCATCGGCTCAAACCTAGTAGACGCCCTCCTGGCAGAAGGCTGCTGGAAGGTAGTCGTCGTGGACAACTTCGACGACTTCTACCCGCCGGCGATCAAGCGCGCCAACGTCGCTGCTCACCTTTCCAACCCCAGCTTCCGCCTCTACGAGACAGACATCCGGGACGCGGCCTCTCTGCGCAAAGTCTTTGCAGAGAACAACCTCTCGGCCGTGGTGCACCTCGCCTCGCGCGCCGGCGTGCGGCAGTCCCTGCAGCACCCGGGCTCGTACATCGACACCAACGTCGCCGGCACGCTGAACCTGCTCGACTGCGCCCGGGACTTCAGCGTGGCCCAGTTCGTGTTCGGGTCCTCGTCCAGCGTGTACGGGCTCAACGCCAGCGTTCCCTTCTCCGAGGACGACAGGACGGCGCGGCCCGTCTCGCCGTATGCTGCGTCCAAGACGGCCGCCGAGCTGCTGTGCCACACCTACTCTCATTTATACGGCATCCGCTGCATCTGCCTGCGCTTCTTCACAGTCTATGGGCCTCGCCAGCGGCCCGACCTGGCCATTCACAAGTTCACAAGGCTGATAGACGAGGGGGAACCTGTGCCCGTCTTCGGTGACGGCACCACCCGTCGAGACTACACCTACGTCGTCGACATCATACAGGGCATTCGCGGGGCAATTGAGTACCGCGCATCCATGTACGAGGTCTTCAACCTTGGCGAGTCGCAGACCATTGAGCTGCGGGAGTTAATCGCCCTGATCGAGAAGGGTCTGGGTCGAGTGGCAGTCCTCGATCAACGAGCCGCGCAGCCCGGTGACATGGCCGTCACGTTTGCCGACGTGTCCAAAGCAAATCGCTTGCTGGGATATAAGCCCACGACGAAGATTCAAAATGGAATACCTCTGTTTATTCAATGGTTTCTAGCCCAAAGACGGACTCCTTGTTGTTCAGACCCACAGTAGATGTAAAGTAGACATATAGTCCGTACGGAGTACATGAGCGTCTATGATAGGACAATAACCCGATAATGGAGAGAGGTTGTTGACAACAGTCAACTTGTGATCTTTCATCATTTGAACGGCCCTTCTGCGTCGCGAAAAACTTCATCCCACCAGTGCTGGCCCGGTCCAAGGACCGGTTCATCAGGGTACTGACAGACATGTTGAAACTCCATGTTTGCCAACGGAGCCCGGGCCGAATCAACCATCAATCGTGGCCGCCTGTCTGAGGCCTCGGCCGGCGGAGCCCAGTACTTGACGTCCACGCCGCCCTCAGCATCGACTGCTGCCAATGGAGCAGCAGCCTGCTCGGTAGTCGCCATGCGTAGGGCAAGGAGGTGTCGGAGTTCCTGGTAAAACCAAGGCTGGTCCCACCAAGAGGTGCGTCTCTCCTTGAAGCCGTTGTGGTGTACTATGACGGGAACGGATTCGGTGAAGAAGTCGGCATAGAGTGGCATCTCCCCCCAGTCTGGTGACTCGATCACGCCCGTGAGCGGATTCCGCGCTGCCACAACATCGTTGGGGATGCCCGTGAGTCGAACGGGTGATATGCCCAGCGCAGTCGAGTGTTGGTCAATCACGGTCTGGTTGTTCAACGAAACAAAGGCTCCGTCGAAGAGACCGTCTTCCGTATCCGTCCAAAAGGTCTCACTGGACAGCTCCTGATGGTAGTCGAGACCGAAGTGGTACTCGAAATCCCGATCCATCAGATTTTTGGCATCATCATCGTCAAAAGCAGCGTGTTTTGCCCTTCGCCATTGTCTCCAGACCTCTTGCTCGCCCAACACTTCACCAGGGATACCCTGTTCGCTGAACAAGTGGATTCCTTGGCCAATGCCCGCTTCCATCTTCTGCGAGGCACGGCGGAACAGGCGCCTCATGTCGCCTGCAGGTCCCACGTAAACACCTCCGTTGATGTACTTGGGCCGATGATCACGGTGCCTCGTTGCATTCTTGTCCGTGTCTGGGCCGTAAAGATCAGCTCTCAACGGGCTGTCGGGCAATCTTTCGCAGTGCATGTTGGAACCCGAGTCGGGTTGCGGGTGGCAGTTCTTCCCGGATGCAGCGACGATGGTCTGTTGCATTGGCATGGGCTCCTTGCCACCCCACTGTTGGCGCAGCCTATCGTTGGCCCTCTTGTTGATCTCATGGTACCGTTTTAGGAGAACCTCGACGGGGAGTTGGAACCATACATCGTAGGCGTCAACCATGAGCACGAGGTCGTCATCCTCGAGCCTCTCATCGGGATGCGCATCAGGATGCATCGCAGCATCGAGGTACTTGACGAAGCCAGGGATCTTGGGGAGATTTGCGCCGCCCTCCCATTTCGTTACCGCATGATAGTCGATTCCCCAATTGATGATGATGGGGCTCGGGTAACCGAGAGCAAGCGCCGTCACTATCGTCTTGCATAGATCGGGATTTGGTGACGTGGCGGGAATGACCAAAACAAGACGGCGATCTCTGCGCAACTCGCTTGCTCGTTCGGGCTGAGCAATCGCACCTTGCTCTTCAATGAGGTCTACGTTCTTCTCCGGTCCAGGATGCACAACAACATCTGGTGAAGCGGTGTTCTCGGGAACATGTACATCGATATGAGATGGCGTCGGACTGTTCGGATGTGGCGTAGGGTTTGGAGTCGTGCTGCTTTGCTGATACTCTACTTCAAGAGTATGATTCTTCGGTTGCTGCCCTACACTCGACGTTTGATTGGCCTGAGGATGGCCTTGCGTCTCGAGATCGACGCGCGTGCTCGGATATGAAATCAGGATGAGGAGAGCAAAACACAGAGTGATGAAGATGATGGAGGCCCTGGAGAGCTTCCGCATGCCTAATGAGATGGAATATCTGAGCAGTTGACAGTTCGAACCATAATGGCTATTCTTCCATGGCCATAGCGTGTCCAGCACACCGTGTTGGAGGCCATTCATTTTCGTCCATGCCTCGTGTCAATACGGGCGTGCACATCAGGGGGAGATGGTAGTGCGGGATGTGGAAAAGGGAGGGGCACTGCCAGTGGCTCGGGTCAGGTCAGGTCACACTGCGCTAGCGGGTACGGTGGTGCCACCTCGCCCAAAATGCCTGCAGGCTCTGATCTGTCTGGGTGCGCCTTGTCTCCTCCTGCAGGGATTTTACCACTTCGACATTCAAACAGGCGAGTGACTAATGATACCTAACATTGCTACATAAGGTACGGGTATAGCAATACAAGAAAGAAATATTCATTCAGTAGTGCTTTGCACCGTGCTGACGTCCTTTACTCTCGCCAGCATGACCTCGACAAGTCCCTCCGTGCCGTCAACTTATCTCCATCCGCGTCGTTCCCTCATCGTCTAGGTCCCGACCAGAGACGGGACGCTACGCCCAGTCAATAGCAGACACATTCTTGTGGCAGAACGATGGCAAAACATGTTTACGGCCGGCTGAAGCTCCCTTCTGAAGAATGTTGGGCTTGGTACATTCGGGGATCAGACTGACAGGTGCGCAATCGTGAGGAACAAAGCCACCGCCGGTGCGGTTGAGAAACTGCTTGAGGATGCTGAACTTTTTGCCGCCATAGTACGGAACTGCTTCGTTGCACACAGCCAGATTGTCCAGGCTGACGACCAAGGCATGGCCGTTAGGACGTCTGGCGATGTTTAGACCGGGCTGGCCTGGACCAGCGTCGAGTCTTAAAGTCGAAACGTCCCTGCTGCCTTCATCCAAGCGAGTGGTGAGGCCGAAGATTATTGCAGGCTCGCGGTGGTAGGGGCGGGGGCCAGTGGAGCAGAGCGAGCGACGTGAGACTTCTTCCTAGGAGCCATTCTGATAGAAAGTTCGACCACGTTCAGAGCTACTGGCACCCAGGAGGTTGTGAGGTGGGTCAATGTGAATGCTCTGGACATATCTGCCGTGCACTGGCTCCCCCGCAAGATCGCGAGAGGGATCAGTGACATTGATAACCAGGTGGAAGTCGAAGGACAATGACAAGTCAGATGACGTGGCTCGGCCGATCATGGGAGAGGCTGCCGAAAGGCTGGCGAGGCAAACAGCAGCAATGGCGAACCGCATGATGAGAGTTTCTGAAGTATATGCAGGGATTCAATAAAGTCTTACTGGTTTGGGGATGATGGAATGCTTTTCTTGTTGTGTGGGATTGTGCAATGAATGGAGAAACGAACGTGAGGCTGCGTGAGGATTTCCCGTCCCTTTTTGTACTTGTTGAAGACAACACTCGCAGAAAATGGAAGTAAGTATGCAGCCGTCAAGGTGGTCAAGGTGGTCAAAGTGGTCATCGCATTGCAAGAGCTCGTCGCCTAGATTGCGCCAAGTTTTGCACCTCCTGCCCTCCCTGACCGGGCCGCAACATCCCAGTCTTCGTCTTTCAAGGGCAAAGGTAAGCGGCAGTGGAAGACGCGGTTGCCCAAGTAGAAAAGTCGACGGACAAGAACACCTCAAGCAGCCGGACACGACCTGCCGCGACTTCCATCATCCTCAGATGCACCCCAATTCGCCCATACACCCATTCTTACACACAGTGGACGTACTGTAAATGTATTGGTTGAAAATACAAATATTCAGTACACATCCCAGCCTTTCTCTCGAGGCTCCGCGCTGCCCATCTCGATAGTTCGCATTCATCCACTCTTACATTGTTCAAGTACGTGAGGAGGACAACGAGAAATATCTTGATAATTTATACAAGCGTGTGCGATACTGTGAAACCCTGTAAAGCAAACAATTCACAGCACTGCGCCGTCGTCTGGGGCCACGGTAAGCATTCGACAGAACACACGCACAGAAGAAATGAGGCTCGTCCTCCCAAAACGGTAGCAATAGCAAACAACGCGATCACCCATCAATCACATAAGCCACACTACCATCTTGGTCTCTTAACTCATCTGACTTAAAATGACGAAGCGAACGTGCATTAGACCAGACGCCTCAACGCCCGAAAACACGAAAAAATGGAGCGGCCACGGGAGCCTCGGCTCACGACTTCTCTCCCATCACCTGTCATTTTCTCCGTGCTCCGTGCACTTCACGGTCCGGTACGTGAAGGTGGGGGAAAAATGAGCAAGCATCCAGCCATGACGTGGACATTATCTGGGCTGGGGTTGGACGAGAAACGATGGCCACAAAGCAGGTGTACAAAATTTGCATCCCTCATTTCTGCACTGCGCGAGATGAAAAGACAGCGAAGCAGGATGAGGCTTATCGGACCGGCAAGCCCGCAAGACTCACTCGCCGATTCATTCTATTTTTGATGGTCATGGTCACAGCCAGTGTAGGTCTGAAGTGAGCACGCAGAAGGATGTGTCGGAGTTACGACATCGCCGTCTACTTGTCGTCGGCGATGACTACATCACATATCACGCACGGGGTTTGCCTTAGATCGGACTGGGGCCGACTTCAGACGTCACTAATGCGTCTTTGCTGGTTGGGTTGAAAGGACCACGTGCGACTAGAGGGCTGGGTGAGGATTGAGAATGCCTAGTAGCATCCGTCGGTCCTGGTTAACCTGATGAATGGGCTATTTCGTCACTGCGGTCCAACTGACAAATAAGAGGAAATTTAGAAAGTGATGCATAATATTCTTGAGCTTCAGTGGTATCGTTTGTTGCTTCTAAATACATATAGATTCTCTACAAAGGGGAGCAAACACCGTCGAAATGCCACAAGGAGAGCTACACTCGTTTTCAGATCAATCTTTTCCATTCCAGCGTTCGTGCAATGGCACCATACGTATCTTCGAAGAACAAGGTCGGACGTGCAATTTGATGGTAATAAAAGGACAAAAAGAAGGAGAGTGAAAAAAAAAACATTTTGCTGGCTGGCTGCAATGGGTGCGTGGCCTCAGAGACAAGCGGCTTCAAGTTGAATCTGCGTAGAAATCAATGAGAGGAAAAATTAGGTCGGCAGGTACAAGTAGTTCGAAATCATGCTCCTTGAGTCCTTGGTAGTCAAGGATCATGAGCGGGCCCAGAATTTTCGCTGTGATTTTGATTTTGATTTCGACTGCACTGACACTGAGTGCGGGGGCCTGCTGCTCCGGAGACACCGGTCGAGCATTTCCCGTCCCTCGGTGGGTAGATCGATGAGCGAGTCATTGAGGGTATCGATGATGAAAGGGTTCGCTGTTCAGATGAAAGTCCGTATTAGCCGAGATTCAGACTCTGAGAGACTTGGCGCATTTGCCCCGCACTGCTGAGCTAGGACGGACGGCCCCACATGGCAGTTGCCGTGCAGTTGGCTGACCTAGTCCGTAAGCGCGTAGCAGGCGCGATTGGTCTGGTACTTTCATGTTGCTGGAAAGGAGCAGCTAGCTTCGGCGAACCAGGCTTGCGACCACAGGCAAAGGCCAGACAACAACTGAGGACTCGGGCAAGACAATTTCGCCTGAGCCCTGACGATGATGTTGGTACCAGATGGGATGCAGCCCCCGGAAGCTACCGCCCAAGGGCAGGGCAGGGCAGCAAATAACATGGGAATGTAAACAAGACGAGCAGAACAACACAACGGCCGCGGGGTCCATGACTTACGCATCAGATCTATTCCAGCTTCGCCTGCATTGACCGCCAAATCCATCCTCGTCGAGTTGTAGCACCCGTACAGCTGCTGCAGCTCGAGCATGCATCGCCAGAGCTCGCGCGTGTCTTCGGTGGTCATGCCCTCGCAGGTGCGACTTGATGTGGATGGCGTGCTCGGGATGTGATCTCGCCTCGAGTATGTGAAGAATCGCAACGACGATCGGCGCGACGTTGTCGGCGATGAGGCCTCTTCCTCGTGTGATGCCCAGGAGCAGGCCGATGAGATGGACGACGCTGATGACAGTCGACGAGCCGAGTGTTTGTAAATGTCTTGCATTGTTAAAGTTTTGGAGGTGCCACTGGCTGGTGAGAGAGAGACGAGAGGGGTGTTGGGTTTATTTGTGTTGCAAATTCAAAAGGATTAGTGATGTATGATGTATACTTCAGACATCAATCAACCCAGGCACGGGCTGGACGGATGGATGGGTGGACGGGTGCAAAGGTTTATTTTAAACCACACGGATCGGACAAAGACCAGAGGAAAATTCGGGGATACAGGATCCATCCATCGGCCAAGAAATTCTCCATTCGGGCCTTGGAAACCTTTCATCGTGTCTCTGGTTCTTGCCCTTTCTTTTCCCTCCCGGCCACCCTGGCACTGTCAGTGACTCCTGTGAGTTGCGAGTCACCCAGAGTCACCCAGAGTCACCCAAGCATTTGTTCACGATTTCGGCCGGCTGAGTGGCTGTCGATCTGATGTTTTGGTGGGTCGGGAGTGGGCCCATCGCGGCATCGGGTCCTGGAGGCCTGGTCGGACCCATGACATGGCATGACATGGCATGACATGACATGACATGACATGAACAGCACAACGCAGAGCAACGCAGCAGGAAGCCACGATGGAGAGGGAGAGGGAGGACATTACTCCGCACTGGAGGCAGGTACGTAGGATAGGGCCACTGCGCTACGGATTACAACAGCAAGAAGGTGGGATCGTGCCTTGCTTGCGTGTGCCTTTTTAGCGACATGCAACAACTTCTGCCAAGGGTTGTGCGTCCAATGCCCGCTACGTCCACTCTACATGATGCTACACGCGTAAAATGGGACTAACCCGATACCAAGTGGCTCTACGATAGATTGGGTTGCGCGTTCATCTGTTCTTGTCATGGTCTCTTTTTTCTTTTGTCCTTGAACAAGTCTGAATCGTGAAGCGCGTCTCAGGATCGAATCCAGTGCTGTGCGATCCCGGTCCGTCATTTCTTCAAGTCCACACACACTAATGCACAATCAGAGCCTACATGTACTCCGTACATCAACAAACGAATTCGCCTCGCACGAAGGGGAGAAACAACTGTCTGGTAGCCTGGTAGTGGAACAAAGCACTCTGTACGGATTATTCCGTACTGTGAAGGGTGACATCGCATCAAGCGGACGGAGCCAAAGTGTGAATTGGGGTGGAGAAGGTCAATCAGACAAATCTGAGATGGACAAAATGACAGGGTTATGGAAGCACACGAAACCACCAGCTGGCTCTACTCTACGGATCCGTAACACTTCGGTAAAAGAAGCCCGCCAAAAGGGCGAAGTCACCGCTCCGGCATGCCAGTACGAAACGATGATGTACGTGTACGGATTACGCGTTGGGTGCCGCAAATGCCGCTCAAATGCCGGTATGCACACCGGTCTTTCCGCTTCAAGCAATGGGATTTTAGGGCTGACGCACCGTGGCATGGATATCGGGCCATCGGGCCATCGGGCCATCTGGGTCGATAGTAAGGTTCCTTGAAACGGCTTTAACGCCTCAAAGCTTGAGTGAGAAAAGGTCATTGATTGAACCTGGCTCTTTGAGCGTCTTTGACTTGTTAAGGCGTCCGGTCCGGCAGATGCTGCCTTCGTATGCGCATATGCGCACTCGACGCAGTTTTATTTTCCATCAACGGTAGCCAAATGATTGTCAACCCATCCCGCGTGAGGAGAATATACGTTGAGAATCGTACGTCTGTTTGTTTGCCCAGGTGCCTGACGCCGGTGCCCGCAACCCGTTCCCCGTGGCGCAAACCTACAGAGTTGCATCAATATTCCACCTTTTTTTTTCAAATTCAAAATGCTCCCTAGACTATATTTTGAGCAGCACTAGGTTTCTGGCGATGGTATGCAGGTAAGTACAATGAAACCCCCCCCCCCCTGAATTATTTTACAAATCTACATGCCCCAGTTTTTCGTTTCTCTCTCACAGCTGTAATAATTAGCTACAAGTAATACTATTATTGGAGAGCTATGCATAAGGAAAATGCATAGGATATAGTACTATAAAATAGTACATTCGCTTCTCTATAGGCTATTAGTAGTAAAAAGTACCTTTTAATCCTAGCCTTTATCTCCCTTGTTTCCCTGCTAATATCTGATTTGCTTAATTCCCCTTGTTATAGATTTGTAAAATAGTTCAGGGGGTGTATTGTATTTTATTTGCAACGCTGCCATTGAGCGGTGGTCCATATTTCTATCGTCCACCGACGGCACCGTAACTCCATCGACGCTGTGGCAGGTGATGTCGACGTTTATGATCGTTTGACTGAAGCCTACATCTGAGCGGTAGTGTCACTATGGGCCCTGGGGCCACATTTGGCAAGTTGAGGGTGTGAGTGGTATTTGGACACCGAAAAAGCAGGCAGCATATGGAAATTGGTAGTAGCTTTGAACCTTGCCACACGCTTCAAGGGGGTTGTGACTTGGAGTAAATTGTGACAGAAAGCGCCATCAGCGATGTGGTGTTGGGTGAGCGAATGGGTGAGCGCAATGGGTGAGCGAGCCTTTTCATTCGGATCATACGGAGTAAAAAGGGTCTATTCTCGTGAATAGACCACATGCCACTTCGTTGAATATGCTGGCCAAGGAGACAAGAGACAGACTACATACATAATGCCGAGTCCGTACTCCCACCAGTTTCGCCTGAGAGCATCGCAAAGTTGACACTGGGCCCCTTCTCAAAAGCTCGAGATATCCAGAGGGCAGAGATCTCGCATTGACACCGTGGAGCAGCCCTGCCAAATATCAGCCTTGGACTACGAGAATGCGACACCATCTACGGACTACCAGACGGTCCCGTCAGCGCCATCGCCAAACAAGCCCACTGTTGCAGCGAACAACCTTGAAACGAACAATACGGGAGCAATATGAATCGACTCGTTCCCGTTTCGGGAAAGTTTCGAGCGGAATGCAAGAAAACCTGTTCTCATGCCAATCACGTACAAGACGTGTTCGCCGTGGGGCCGAGTCGGGACAACGCGGAGTGAACCGAATACATACAAAGAACGAGGCCACTGCGAACAAGACCCGCGCAAGTTCTCTTGACCGGCTCGGCGTCCCCTTTGTCAAACTGAAGATACTCGTCATGACGCTCTCTCCCTCGTCATCGCCAACTTTACCGTGCGCTGCTCCCGCCGCAGTCGGGGCCCAAATGCTCCGGAAGCTGGAGGAGCCTTCTTGGCCAGAATCCGTGTCCTAGTCACGGAGGGACTCGAGTGTCTGATGGGCCGGGGAGCTGGGCTTGTCCGAATGATCACTCCGATGTTGTGGGCTGTATCGATTATCCTTGTCCCTAGGATTGGAATCGAGGTCAATACTATGCCCCCCCTGAATTATTTTACAAATCTACATGCCCCAGTTTTTCGTTCCTCTCTGACAGCTGTGCTCCGTAATTAGCTGCAAGTACGGATCCGTGATAGTATTAATCCGTGCATAGAGAGATAAGGAAAATGCATAGGGTATAACGCGCTATAAAAGAATACATCTGTTTCTATATAGGTTATTCGTAGTATAAGGTACCTTTTAATTCTCGCCCCTATCTCCCTTATTTCCTTGTTAATATCGAATTTACTTAATTCCCCCTGTTATATAGAATTGTGAAATAATTCAAGGGGTATATTGTAGGTGTTAATGGAGGGAGAGAGCGCAGCTGTGTTCGTCCAGAGGTACATATGTTAACCGCGGTACTTTCCGAGAGATTTCTATGTATTTCTTATACGGACGTAGAGCCTGTTTGTCTTATTAGTGGGGGCGACTCTGTGTGCTGTGACCTTGCCAGGTTGAGAAACCGGGAAGTCCGTGGCGACTTGCGTTGATCGCTGGAAATGACGGTGGCTATGTTTCGTTTCGGATGGCAATACTTGGGCCACAACCAAGTTTGTTTTTGTGTCGAAGCTGCGGATAAGTAATTATCGAATGGCAATGGAGGGAGGCAATACCACGGAAATCGAGGGAACTTGAATCCGTTGAACGTGATTTCAGAGTAGTTGTCGGTTGTTCGAGTCGGGCATATCCCGAAACGCCGTTGTACGAAACTTGTCCAGTCCAGGCAGATTCGCTGTAATACCTGATCCTGGCTCGAACGTGTATCAACTGGCTTTCCACTCGAAACAGGGTCGAACAACATGTAGGATAATTAATTGGGGACGGGTCGATCTTCGCGAGCGGTCGTGAGAAGCACGGAGAGTCGCATCGGGCCGAGTGTTTTCTTTGTTGCTGCGAATTTGATGAGATTCCAGTGATGATTATCCTCTCTCGGTTCTTGGTCCCAATTTGTTGAAGAGGGAACGATATTGCGTCGCCTAAGAACCGTTCGTTATCTCCATTGTGTTAGTGATTCTCGTGTACGCGGACAACTGACGATCTCATCTCATCCGCAGGTTTATGCTGCGGCCCGCTCCGCCTCGAACTCGAGTGCTCAGCAACATATACGTCTCTGCGCTGGAGGTCTAGGACAATGGGCTTATAACCGGTCGCAATCCCCAAACTCTGATTGTGTATGGACCTGTATGGACCCATATCAACCTATCTTCGAGCCATCGTATATACCTGTTAGCCAGATGTTTCCAAGTATCTACAAGGCCACTTAATAGTCACTCCTCGGAAGGCCGGAGCTGGATTCGACTGCGATGCACAGCGGCATGTGTGAGCCTTTGCCCCATGGCCAGAGGGTTCATCTCCGGCATCAATCCATTCCATCCACTTCTCATGGTGCTTTCTTTCCCACCCAAGTGTGACACATTCATCGCGTGCTAGCCATGCATGATGAGATCAGGAGAGAGATTCAGCCTGGTCACGCAGCGTGTTTAGATCACCAGAATATCGAGGCTGCAATCATGAGAAAGGCGATGAGAGCCTGTTCCTGGATCACCGACTACAAGGGAGGCTTAAACTTGGAACGACGCTGTCTAGGGTAGGCAGGTCGATTCGCTCGTTACTACTCACTTGTTTAACATGAGCTTCGCAGACTATGAATACGGAGTACCAAGAATCGATTGTTACTCTTCATTGACACAAATTGTCCCTCGAAATCGAAATGCAATAGTAGATACACAACGCACAATGAAGGCAATGCCAACGCAACACCAAGTTTGGATCAGGATGAAGCCCACGATTCTTGCCATCAAACCCATGTCCCATCCATTTCCTTATCCGCCTTCTTCTCAGTCTCTCTCTCTCTTTTTTTTCCTATTTATAACCAAGCCATAGTTAGTCCTATATCCCTCGTCCTAAAAATAACACCAACAGCTCGTATCGATGAAGGATGAGAATAAACCCCATTATTGACGTCTAAATCCGGCAATGCCATCTTCACAGCTCTACTCCGTACATCCCCCTCCATACACCACTGCCGCGACAACCCGCCGAACCGCAAGTCACCACGTATTTTCTGGTCCAAAGTACAACCCGCCAGTACATGTACTTGCACCGGCGTCCCATGACTTGAAATATTGATGACGCGTGCTGGGCAAGCAAGAATCACAAATCGCCCCATTACACCGCAATGCAGCGCTCCCAGGGGCCCTTGGGGGAAAGGGAAAGGGAAAGGAAGAAAAGTACATCACACGGCTACCGACATCGAGGCCGCGAATCTGGAACATCCATACATATGTACGGAGTAGATGCGTATGTACGGATTACAATGCCCGAGTGTAATATTGTACGGAGTAAAGATGAACATTTACCCGCATAGGTATCCGACTGCCGAGATAAATTGGGACCCTGTCATCTTTTCTTCTTTGCTCTTTTCACCCTTCTCCCCCTCGAAAACTCCTCTGTGGGAAGACAACCTCCACGTCTGTCAGGCAGGGTCCGGTTGACAGTCAGGGTCTGAAGGAGTCGAGAGAGCGAATCGCGAGGCGCCACACCACACCAGCCCTGTTCGCGCCGGCGAAACGGGAGGATCAGGTCGTTTGTTATTCCGTCGGAGTACTCCTTAGATGTCGGTCACCGACTGTCCCAGTGAGCTTTGGAGCGTCGGGCATCTGGGTTCAGGCTTGATCTTTGAGAATTGGCAAGTACGAATGGGGAAGGCTTATGGTATAAGTTACAGGGAAGAGTGGGCGAAGCGCCACCCATCACTTAGTTACCTTATTTGGGGGGGGACAAAGTGCCTGCTCGTGCTGTAGTAGTAGATCTGACGGGTCGTACTCCGTACGAGGCCGGATTCGATGTTTAGACAAGTCAGTTGGTTGATTGAGCGGAGGGGAAAGCAACTATTTGGGCGGATGGATGGATGGATGGATGGCGTCAAGGCAAAACTTTGGTTACTCAAAGAATAAGGGACTGGCCGAATCGTGCTGGCGTGTTGCCCAAGGTGGCCAATTGAGCCAGACCCCGTCCACGACAACACGCCATAAGGGTTCAAGTTCGCGAGACAAGGCCAATTGTAGTTGTATAGTTGATTGACGCGGGGGCGAATACAAAGTGGTAATACGGAGTATGCGAGTTGTTCCTGTTTCTGGCCGATATTTTCGCAACAGAACTGGCGGGTTGGCGAGATCCGAGGGATGCATGTACGTCGCGAAGTGTGATTGGAGGGGAGGATTGCCCAAATATCAGCAAGGCAAGACTCGGCGGCCGCACTGTGCCTGCCTCTTCTGGCATGGCTAGGCTGGCTACCCTGCGGTGGTGTTAGGTGGGCATTCGAAATTTTTTTGTTTGGCGCCGGGTCTAGATCGCGCGCGGAACAACACCTCTTCCGTGTAACCAGAGCTCCGGTCCGGTTCCTTCCCTTCAGGTCTAGTGGAGCTGACTGGACCCATTTTGTATCTTGTCTCCACCCAACTATTATGTAATGCTTCCTTTGTCAATGCTGCTTTTTTTGAGTTTCGATACTGTCCATGACGAAAGTCTGCCCCTCCAAGCCTCCAAGGCCGCAAGCAAGAAGCATGTGATCTTTGCTCCGTTTGTTCCGCGCATTCTTCTGTTCACCGTCAAAAGCGTGGGTAAAAGGTAACGTTGTCTACCTAATACGAAGTGTCTCGTCATGCCTGCATAAGGTGCGGAGAAACAAGAAACACAGTACATGACATGTACATACGGATTATGTCAAGAAGCAGCCGGGACACCGAGGTCATCCTTGCCACATGACAACGGGGCACAAACCAACATGGAGCCAGCGGCAGCGTAAGTGGGCTTCTGTCTACGGACTAATCCGCATCGCTTTCTTCCTTTCTCAATTGACAAATCGCGGAGCTTGGAGACCTTCCCGCTCAAGGGGGCTGCTGCAAGGCACCGCACTGAGAAAAGACAAGAAAGAAAACCCCAAGTATCCTCGCAAAATAGGCAGTCCCAAACGACCGTGGACGAAATCAATCTCAAAGCCTTGTAAACGTTTGATGCAGCAAGACACTGACTGGCCTGCACATTGAGTCTTATTCTCGCTCCCACATCCTGCCTAGATCATGTGCTCGAACCGTCACAGGTGAAATCACGTCGTTGCCCGTGTCAAGTGTCAAGAATCTTCAGGTGTTGTTCCATCCCACAGAGATCCGATGTGCTCGGGAAATCGCGCAACTGAGAAGTGACAGGGGGGCTTTAACGATGGATGCATTCTCACCTTGGAGGGCAAGACGACCCCGTCGCGGGCTGTGCAAGCCTCCGGGTCGAAATGTTTGCAAGACGGTTTTGACAAGACCACCACGCGCGCACATCGCGTTAGGTAAGTGGCGCGGAGAAGCTGCAGTCTGGCAGCATAGGCACTTATTACCAAGCAGATATCTGTACTGAAATGTTGGGCACCCAATATTCAAGTGCAAGCCCATCTGCAGGCAAATGTGCCTTGTCAGCCCGGTGTGGAATTGGCCTGGTAGCACCTGCGTTGGATTTGGCAGATAACAGCCGCCATCACAACCCGGGCACATATGCAAGAAACCCGTTCGGTCCGACAAGAGCGGCACAACCGTCATCGGAACTATGTACATATGCTCTCGAATGGCGGGAACTGCAATACTTGGACGTTGGCTGGTGACATCAGTCATCTATTACATGGTTTCGAGAGGGCAAAAAGTGAATCATGTTGCAGAAAAATAACCATGGGCTTGAGTCTTGACACATGCAGCTGTCTAATCTGATCAGACTGTGACCCCGAGAAGTCGAACCGTTGTCGGGTAATAGATGCAAGTGACTGACTCGACGAGCAGAGCTGGGCAGAATGTTCGCGGCATCTCCACGGGACGGACCCTTGCAACTGTCAAGACCGCAACAAGTTTCATCTAATCGATCATCAGCATGGAACACGTCCTTCGCAGCAGAGCCATGTGACAAGCCGTGTTTCACTGATGGAACCTGGTCGCTATTTGTTGGATGAACAGGAACAGGGGGCCCTAGGATTCGCGTCCCAAATAGTCGACAACGCCCGCACAAGGTCCAACCTTGAGACCAAGATTTCGTTCGTCCCATGTGAACGACGACAGACGACATTGGTCCTCTTAATACGGAGTAGATCGCAATCAGATATGAGGCCACGGTGCAGCATCGATAGTAGAACCAAGTAGAATGGCTGTAATATGCCGTATACCGCTGGATGACTCTCTGAGCAGTGTGGATCGTATATTATGTCATGTACGTGAGAATTCGTACCAGATGTATATGGCACCCTCTCCCTGCATATTGGAACTCGTCCAGTCTAACCTTGTACGTCTGCGGGCGACTTATCAGCTAGGGCAACACATTCTTAGCATCAATCATACAGTACTTGAGTCCTCAACAGGACATGATAGGCCGGTGAAAATGCCAGAGTTCGCAGGAAAGGGGCGCGGGGCAAGTGGAGAGTAGTGCCATTGGCAGTACTACCGAGCGGCCCAGTTCTCACAGCTGACTATATGGAGCGATGCGAGAATGGGAACAGAGATGTGATTGACTGTGTGCATCTGAGGAAATGTATCAAAGGGAAAAGGGAGGTCTATATGCATATCCAGAGCTTCTCAACAGAAGAGGGTCAGAGATGTGAGGATGCGATACGATAACGTCTTGACCAAGGTAGTCATCGCAGCCACTCTGAAGCCCATCCATCCTAGACATATTATGGATATCATGTAGAGCTCCTGGCCAGCCCACCGCCTTGACGTCGACACATACATGTAGTTAACGTCTGCCACGGCCTACGGACCAAGATAGGCCATTCGTTGCTGGCATCACAGCGAGCGGCTGGTTGATTCCTTTTCAAGAGCTCACCAACACTTGCTTTGACAAGGACCAGTCAGCGCACCACGTCAACAAGCCTCCTCACCTTTCCACTTGGCCGAACTCGGCGAGCTACTTGGGAGCCACGTGAAGATAGGATCAACACGGAGACGGCTCTGGCACGCCGGCATGTTGGAGTGATGCATCCAAATCAATCTGGCACACGCAGCTACTATAAGCTTGTGGCACGACATACGCAGGACAAGTATCCAAGTACCTGTCCGATTCTAGCCAGCAGCGAAGCAACAACCCCCCCTCCGTCTTGTTATAACAGGAGACGGCATCAGAAAGAGCGCGAGGTGTCAACCTCTTTGCTGCGAGGACAGCCATTGGCAGCTTTCTTTGTCGCCCGACCGCTTCACGCCAACACGTGGACCTACCTGCAACACCCCGGCCTATTGCGCGCGCGTTGTTGGCAAGTTGGGCGTTTTGTTCTTGCCGCGTCGTTGATCATATTATGTGCCAGAACCTGAGAGACATGGGTAAGTCAGCAGCTGTCATTGTGGTTTATATACAGCAGCGTCTTCCGCCCCTAAGAAATGCACTTCTCGAGGGGGGTGTTACTGCTGCCTCCGCTTCTGCCTCTCCACCATCAACACCATCATCACTCTGTTGTCTGTCCATTGTGCGTTTGTGTGTGTGTGTGTGTGTGGCTGCCCTGCCCTAACGCGGAAAAATTCTTCAGTTGCTGGAGAACTGGAGAACTGGAGAACTGGAGAACGGCTCGCCGGCCAAACAGCCGCCTCATGGCTAAAGTAGCTAGCGGCTAGAAAGCGTGCCTGCCCCGCCACCCGCCATCCGCCATCCGCCATCCGCGCCACTACTAACAAACTCTGAGCCCTCGACGGCCAAGCTGCTCGACGCGAATTATCCACCTAGATATTGACTCCATTGGACTCCATTGGACTTTGCCAAACACTGACAAGGTTGGGCCCGAGATTCAAGCATTGCCCCACCAAGGCCCACTCCTAGACGTCCATACATGTACATATGTACATGTAGAACCATCCCGGCTCCCAAACAAGAAGCAAGCTAGCATCGGAGCCCAGCAAACACGGAATCATCAGCAAGCACCAAGGCAAGGCGCCTGCCCGTCCGCCCAGGGTGCTGCACCAGACACTCCAGACACTGTTCGGTACTGCTGTGCCCAGACGGACTCTCTTCTTCTTATTAATAACCCAGCATCTGCAGCCAACATCATAATTAATAACGTTCGAACCAAGTTCGGCCCCCCACGAGCTCACACAGCCGCCAGCCATTGCTGTGACTTCACAGCCTTCACGACCTACCCGCTGTGCAGCAGCCATGTCGCCGAAACTGAAGCCACTGCTTCTACCGCAGTTGGTACGACAGCGACAAAAGGCCGACCCATCTTCCTCCAACATGGCCAACTCCGACCCAATGGACCTCTCGTGCGTCTATCATACGGCCAATTCGTCTTCATCTGAACTTGCCTCACCTGTTACGCCCGTATTCTCGCCAAAGAGCCACCAGCGTTTCTCGAGTTCAACGTCGTCATTGGAACTGCCAATGCAGCCCCAACCAGAATGCCCTTCCTCGCCGTCTTTGGCTTCCAGCACTGTCTCCAGTGTGCGACATCTGGCCGATGTTGAGGAGGAACCTATTCACCAACGAGAGGAGGATACTGCAACCCTTTCAGATAGTTTTGGATTGTATAGCTGTCTATGTACGACCTCCTTGGTTCTCTGCTTGATTCAACCCCCCCCCCCCCCACCCAAGCGCTCGCTCAGCTAATGTTGATA
>JFGW01000372.1:0-24009 GCA_000729825.1 Epichloe sp. AL9924
ACCCTGCCGAAATAACTAAAAAATTCAATTGCTAGTATAAGCCTAAGACCTCTATAGGGCACCTGGATGTGCAATTCCAGGGGGGTGTTAAAAATACATAAGGCTTTGTAATCCTAGGTGCAGATGGATCGGTCCACTCTTTTGAATTCAACAATTAGGACCCCTGAAATCGATAATCTAGCTAGTAGATTATTAAAGACTGCATTAAAGGCTTCTAAAGTCCCCTTAAAACCATGAAAATTCAGGTTATGAAATTCAGAATATAGGGACCCCCTCTGGATTTTAACGCTATGTGAATACTGCCGTATAAGTAAATTATAGGCTTTTTCAGGTGATTTTTGCTAAGTTATAGCGGCTTAGGGGCCTTCTGTATAGCTATCCCTTAGTAACATAAGGATAATAGCTTGGTTAGCGTCCCCTAGCGCCCTAGAAATATCCAGATTATCTAGAAATTTAGGCATGCCTAAAGCTCTAAATTGGATAGCTAGGGCTTGTTTCTATTGATTGAAATTTTCAGCTCCTTTAAGCTTAGTAGTCTCTAGGAAGCTATAAACCCTCTTATTAAATTCCTTAATAATTAAATTATTAAAGGTAGCTTGTATAGAGCTAGATTTAGGGGCCTTATCTTGAATAGGCTGCTGAACTTGCTCCTGACTAGCAGGCTTAGTAGCTTCCACACCCTCTATGCCTCTATTATTAACAGCTATAGTCAAAGCCTCTAGCTTCTGTAATAATAGATTGATAGTATTTTGTTGCTTAATAACTTACTCTTTTAGCTGGTTATTTAGAACCTCTTGCGCACTAAGATTAGGGGCTGAAGACCCCTAACCTTGTTGATTGGTATCTATCTTCTAATTTTATAGAAGGGAAGTCTTCTATAACCCACTAATTTTCCTTTTTATAGAAGGGAAAGCTTCTGTATTGCTTGCGTGCTTCCTGTTTTATAGAAGGGAAGTCTTCTGTAACCATAATGATTCCTTTTTTATAGAAGGGAATAGCTTTTATCTTGCGGGTCCTTTCTTTTTTATAGAAGGGAAGTCTTCTATAACCGTACGCAAAGTGCACTAGAAAGAATTTTATAGTGATAGGCCGGGCTTATAACCTATTAAAATGTAGGGAGCTAGTTGCCGGCTGGCAACAGCTGTACAGGTGTAGCTCTACGGTCGGGGACTAATAGAACCACCATGTTGAATATTCAACGCAACGCAACGGAAGGTTGTGGCAGTTATTAACTAATAAAATTCAATCTAGATAACTTTTATAATATCTTATATACCAATAGAATTGATTTTAGTGACGTTGTACGGGCAATGCGGCTGTTGGATTAAGAGGCCTAGCTATCTAGCTAGATTGAAAAGATCTTCTTTCTCTTGTATACTCACTGACTATATTAGTGGATCCGGGCTGCTAAAAGGGTCTTAAGGGCCACTTTTGATTTTCCACAAAATTCATTTGTATATAAAATCTAAAAAATCGACTTACTACTATACAAACTAGCAACCTATATGCACTAACTTTTGGTCTAAAAAATATTCCTATATAAAATAAAAGCCCTGTCTTCTAGCTTTAATTTGCTATATGTGAAACTTTTGTATAACCTCTAGTTAAAGAGAAAATCACTGTTAAAGATAGCTATAGGGTAACCTATGTGTAGGGTAACCTGCTTACGTCACCCTAGCTTACCTAATTACTAGTGGCGTAGTTGTGGCTACGCTTGTAGCCATAATGCAATTAAATAATCCACAATTGATTTGGATTAGTCATCCACACGGTCGGTCGCAGCTGTTGACAGCTGCGACGTAGCTATTGACAGCCACCTTCGCGACCGTTGACAGCTGCAGTGCAGCTGTCAGGCTTGCAATGCAAGCTAGTAATAAAAAGGTCCTTTGACTAGAAAAGGGCTAAAAATAGGTCTTATTTTTAACAAATAGCTAGTGGCGCTTGTTGTAGTACTTTGCCTAGGTTTTAGTGGCTTTTACTTAGTTTCCCTTTAGTTACTCCTTAACTTTATATAACTTTATAATATACGCATAGGCTTCTAGTACCTCCCCTTCCTTAATCTTATCCCTAAGAGTAAGGTAAAACTTAGGTAAATATCCTATAAGGGAGTAGTTTAGAGAGTAACCCGTGGTCTTATTAATTATATTATTACATGTAAATTAGGCCACTAGAAGTAGCTTTAGCTATATTTGCTAGTTCTCTATAATAAAGCATTAGAGGTAATGCTTAAGCACTTAGTTTGTTCTCTCTATTTACCTATTAGTTTAGGGGTAAAACACTATAAAAAGCCTTTGCTTTACGCATAATAAGTAATATAGGTCTAACTAGAATTAGCTTGTAAAGACTAATCCCCTATTAGATATAATGCCCTCTAGTGCCCTAAATTATAGTTTAATCTCCCTATAGAAAAGCTCTGCTAATTTAGCTATATTAATAGTAGTAGTTATAGGTAGGAAGATAGAGTACTTAGTAAATTAGTTTATAATTACTAGGATTGCGTTAGTTTCTTGCTTGCTAGCTTGTGTAAGAAGTAATCCTATAATAAAGTCTATTAAGATCTCTGCCTATAGTTACCTTAGTATTAGCAGCGATTTAAGGCTTTTATATAGGCAATGCTATCTAGCCACTACCTGTTAGCAAACCCTATAGCTTATAATATAGTCTAAAATAGACTTACTTATAGCTAGCCACTAGAAGTAATGCTTTAATAGCTTAAGAGTGCGCTTAGTCCTAAAGTAACCTACTAGTGGATTATTATAGTGTAGCTATAGAAGCTCCTATTATAAGATAGGCTCCTAGGGAATAATTACCTAGTCTTAGTATATTAGGAGACCCCTTACACTATATAACTATAGACTAGCCTTTCCCTTCCCTTTTGCTAGGGAGTTATTAGTCTTACTATTCTGCCTCTGTAAATCCAAGTCTTAATCCTATGCCTTCTGTAGTAATTACGCTAATAGTTTATTTGCCTTAGATTAGTAAGGATTTAGTAATGTAATAGCCCCCTATATCTCTTATACTACGCTAATATCTTAGACACACGCTACCTTCTCCTAGAAATTACCCTTATTTAGCTAATCTTTTACTAGATTTATAGTGGCTATCTAGCCTCTTAACTAGGCTACTCTAGCCTCTAGAGCTTTCTCTGTAAGGGCTAGGGCATTTTCCTTCCCTAAAGATATCTTATTAAGCCTCTTTATATCTAAGACTAGTAATATACCTAGTTTTCTTTAATATATTAGTATCTTTTCTTTTACTACTTCTTTAGTAGCTGCTATCTTCTTTTAAAGTTCTAGTAGAAGTGCCCTATTTATTAGGGGTTTGCCTTTATAATTAGACCTCCTTAATAGTGTATTTACTAGGTTACTTTTCCCTAGTTTATGCCTAATTATAAAGTAAAAGGGGCAAAGGAATATACACTATCTAGCCTGCCTTTTATTTAGCTTTTGCTGCCTTATAAAGGTCTATAAGTTATAGTAGTCTAATAAGACCTCCACTAGAGTTACTATACCTTTAATGTAGTGTTGCTAGTGCTTAAATAACTCTACTATAGTAAGTAACTCTTAATTAGCTATACTATAATTACGCTTAGCGTCTATAAACTTCCTTAACTAAAAGGCTACTAAATACTAATAGCCCTTATTATCCTATTAAGATAAGATTCCTACTATTATAAAGATAGAAGTATTTATCTTAATGCGCACTAGTTAACTTAGGTTATAATAATAGAGGAGAGGCACTTGCTAAAAGGTGTCTTTTAGCTAGTTAAACGCTAGCTATTCCTTTGCTCTAAATATAAACTTCCTAGTCTAGATACTATTTTAACTGCCTTTTATTAATATGTGTAGAGGTACTGTAATCCTAGAGTATCTATAGATAAACCGTTAGTAGAAGTTATAGAATCTAAGGAATAACTATATGTTCTTAAAGCTTATAGGTTCCTTCTAATCTTAGATTATATTAACCCTACGCGTATCTATTAAGATCCTATTAACTAATAGGATAAACCCTAGGAATTCCACTAACTCCTAGTAAAATAAGCACTTTAAGGGTTTTATATATAGCTCTGCTAACCTTATATATTCTAGGACTTCCTTAATATATACGGTGTGCTCCTCCTATGTTTTTAAGAAGATAAGGATATTATCTAAATATACCATATAAATAGTATTAACTAGCCTATAAAGTGCTTTATAGATATAGCTTTAGAAAGTAGCTAGGGCATTTATTAACCTAAAGGGTATTATAAGATATTTATAGTGTTTATAACACGTGTAAAACGTAGTCTTCTACTTATTACCCTCTTTAATATAAATTTAATAGTAAGTATCCTTAATATTAATCTTTAAGAAGTAGTAAGCCCCTTAATAATAGTCTAGGATCTCTAAAATTAGGGGGAGAGCGTAGTGATTCTTCTGTGTTACCTTATTAAGTCCCTAATAATTTACATATAGTTAAAGCGTTCTATCCTTCTTTAGTATAAATAGGATAGGCGCGCCTATAGGGCTCTTAGAGGGTCTTATCTAGCCTTTCTATAGGTTTTTGTTAATGTATTTATAGAGCTCCTTTAGCTTACTTTAGGAGAGAGGGTAAATTAGTCTATATAGGGGTGTGGCCCTAGGTATTAGGTTAATTACGTGATTAGTCTCCTTTCTTAATAGTAAGCTCCCTACCTTATCTAATATAAACATGTCTTTAAACTTATATAGTTCCTTAGGGATATCTTTAATAGTTTTATATGCTTTTGCCTTCTCTTTATCTTTAAGGGTAATAAACTTATCTTCTATAACTCCTATAATAGTATATATAATAGTCTTATTATATATTACCTTCGCGAACTTATAGGGAGTTATAAGTAAAAAGGCTATTCTCTTTTTCTTAAACCACTACTCTTATAAGTATAAGCAAAGGTATTTATGTTCTTTAGTAAGTGTGTGTACTCTAATTAAGAGAGGGCTTCCCCTTACTCTTAGGTCCTTATTTATAGCTATATATAGTAGCTTAAGGTCCTTTTCTTCTTCTCTTAAGTCCTTAATTATAATAGGCACCTTATAGACACTGTATTAGGGGACTATAAGGGCCCTTACTACCTTAAGGATAGGTGCCATGGCCTTAGCCTAGTTAAGCTTATAGTTCTTTATAAATTTAGCACTAATAATATTAATTTTAGCGTAGCTATTAAGATCCGCTGCTATTTTAGTGTCTTTATGCCTATAAATAGTAACTAGTGTGTAAAATTAACACCCTATTAGCACCCTAGCGTTTAAGGTAGAGGTAAGGGTATTTACTTCTGCCTTAGGAAGTTTCCCTAGCCTTCTTAAGGCTCTTTCTTTAGCTTATTATACTTCTATATAAGATACTCTATGCTGCTATAGTTAAAATATTATTTTTTATCCTTAACTTTGCTATTATTTAGGTAGGTAGCTAGGCCCTTTTCCTAGTCCTTATTCCCTTAATCCTTATAAGGTCTATAACCTTATAGGGAGTCTTACCTTTAATATTAGGGAGCCTTATATAGGCCTTTATCCCCTAAATAGTTAGGCTTTTGCTTATTCTTTAGTATTACCTCCTAAAATCACTAGGTAAGTTATATAACCTCTTCTTTAGTCTTTCCTATAATTAAAGAATATAGGTTAATATAGTCCTATAGGTTAGGGAGTAACTTTATAAAGAACATAAGAGTATAAGACTTTTTAGAGGCTCTTTCTAGGTATTTCTCTAGTGAATCTAAGTAAATACTAAATTAGATAGGGCTTTAACCCTTGCATTACCTTATGTTCTCTAGCTACGTAGCTATTTACACGTTATAGTTTACAGTGTCCTTAAGTAGTATAAGTATCTAATCCTAGAACTTATCCTAGTTATCTTTAAGGTCTTCCTAGCTATTAGCCTATTGTTCTTTAAGGTATTTATCCTATCTTACCTAATAGTTAGTGTGTATATAGTTAAGTATAAGGAGAATCTTTTAATAGTTATATTAATATTTTTTCTTTGCCCTATTAAAGGCATAGTTTAGGTTATTAAGCTATATCTTATACTTCTATAGGTTTATAGGATATTAGAGCTTAGTAATATTCTAGACCTTAATCTCTTAGCTACTCTAGCTTAAGGGGGTGCTAGGTCTTCGCCCCCTTTTTGCCTATGCCTCCCCCTTATTTAGCTATAATAGGTTAATAAGCTCCTTTTCTTATTCTTATAGTTTCTAGAGTTATTTAAGCTAAGTAATTCGCTCTATTATTACTATAGCTTTAGTACTAATAGTAAGGGGTCTAATTTTAAGTGTAATCTCTGTGGAATATAGTGTGTCCTTAGCTATAGTGCTACCCTTATTTAATTAGTTTTAGTTATTATCTAATATTACTCTAGCAGATTAGGTAGTTCTTCCCCTTATATTACTCTTAGGTAGCTAGTAGGAGAAGCTTTAGAATTATAAGAATAATAATAGCTAGGTAAGAGGTATAGGGGCTCTAGTATATTAACTAAAGCTTGCTAGGTCTAAGTGTGTTATGCGTGCGGGTTACTAGCTTATAGCTAGCAGCTTGCTAGTATTACGTGGACCTAGCCCTAGGGTGCGGCCTGTCCGCGGGGCGCGCTAGTGGTGCGCCTGTGTTATAAGTGGGGCCTCACAGGTATGCTTTTGACTTAAAAACGCCCTAGACCTATAAGATAAAGAAGGGATAAATACATATGCTACTTAGCTTATTATAAACCTACAACAAATAGCGGATAAGGTAGCCCCGCGGAAGCCCTAGGGGCTCCTTAGCCTAGAGGTATAGTGGTTAAAGATAGCTAAAGAGGCAGTTGCTAGAGCTAGGTAGGCAAAGAGATAATAGAGATAATAAAGGATAGAAGTAAACTAGCAAGCCTATACTAAGGCAAATAAGGACTAAGAATAAGTTATTAGGACTAAGAGAAGAAATATATAAAGGGAAGCCCTATAAAAGGCTAATATATAGAGAAAGAATAGGGGAGCATAGAGACTAGAGAGATAGGCCTAGCTCTAAAGCTAGGCCCCCCTAGAACTACCTAGACTACTAGAGCTAGAAAGGACTAAAAACAACCTAAACCTAGCTACCACACACAAGGGTAAGGCAAGTATACTCGCATAAAGATTCTTCCCTAAGCCTATAGTGGACCTCTCCTATATCCTAGACCTTACCTTCCTAAAGCTAGATAACACGCTATTCTTAAATAATAACTGGTTTAGATTAGAAGAGATATTAGATATCCTATTAGATATAGCTAGCTAGAAAGCACTAGGTAATAATAAGCTCCTAGCGGGCCTTATTAAGGCCTATAGTAAGCTAGTAAAAGAAGCTATAGCCTAACTCTTAAATGCTATCCTTAAAGTAGGATATTTCCTAGCCTAATTCTAGACTACTAGAGTAATAGTAATTAGAAAACTAGGTAAGATAATAAAAGAGATAAGGAGGGCTAACGCGTAAAGGCCTATCTCCCTACTAAATATTATAGGAAAAATCATAGAAGCAGCGATTATAAAGTAACTTATAGCCTTTACTAAGGCAAAAGGACTTCTCCTAGAACTACAAATAGGAAATAGAATAAATAGGTTAATAGAGACTATAATTAGGGTCCTAGTGGAGTGCATAAGAGAGGCTTAGAGCAGAGGTAGGATTGCCTTACTTGCCTAGATAGATATTTTATTTGCCTTTAATAGAGTTAGCTACCTATACCTAATCTACTTACTAATCTAAATAGAAATCCCTTATTAGCTAATAGCTATAATACAAAGCTTCCTAGCAGATAGAATAAGCTAGCTTAGCTTTAATAGAGGACTCTCTAAACCCTTTAAGATTAAGGCTAGTACCCTATAAGGATCTCCCCTCTTACTAATTCTCTTCCTCCTTTACTTAGCAGAACTTTATATATACCTCTAAGCTATCCTAGGCATAGTAGTAATTAGATTTGCTAATAATATAAATATTATAGTATTTAGTAAAAATATAGCATAGACCTAGAGGAGGCTTAAGGCTATATAGAAAATCTATAAGGAATAGGTAAAGGAAGCAGGAGTGAAGTTTAACCTAGCAAAAACCAAACTTATACACTTTAGTAAGGCCTACAGGCCCCTATAGGTAAGGGTCTAGCTTAGTATAAAGAAGATAGCGCTAATAGAGGCATGCTAATTCCTTAGGGTATAGGTAAATAGGAAACTTAACTAGAGTGCCTATAAGAATATCCTTAAGGGAAAGCTAGCCTAATAGTAGCTTACGCTCTTTATATTAGCAGCATTAGTATAAGGCATTAGCTTTAGAGACACCTAGCTTATATACATATAAGTAGTCTAGCCTATTCTTACCTATAGGGTAAGCGCCTATTACACTTTAACTAAGAAGGGAGGAAAACTAAGAGAAATAGTTAGAAGCTTTATAGTAGACTAATTAACTTACCTCTAGACTATAGCTAGAGTGTTTAAGGCTACACTAGTTACTTAACTAGAAGTTAAGACCTATATCCCTCCCCTAGACCTCTACCTAAATAAGATAAAATAGAAGTTTAAGGAAAGGATTATACTTAGTAAAATAGTAAATAAGATATAGGCTATAGCTAACTTAGTGTAGATAGTACTATAGCATAGAAAAAGACCCCCCCTTACTAATAACAAACTAGATATATAATTATATAAGAAGTAAAAGAGAAAATAAGAAGACTAGCATTCTAATAGATAACTAGGATAACATAGGCGTGGAAGAGAGCTAATAGAGAACTACCTACCTACCTATAACCTAAAGGATATCTAGAAATTCCACACTAGACTTAATAAGTATATCTCCTCTATAATAATATAATTATATATAGGGAAGATTAGCCTTAATAAGTTTCTCTTCTAAAGGCGCGTTCCTAGGGTGGCTTTGCCCCTATATAGCTATAGCCACGCGGTTAAAGACTAGTATTATGTAATTATTAACTACGCTAACTATAACTATAGACACCCCTAAACATAATAGCCTAGAGACATATAGGAAGTAAGGCTAGCCCTAGATAATCCCCTAAGGGCAAGATATATAGCTAAATAGTTCCTTAGCATAAGAAGACTCTAATATTACATATTAGTATAAGACCTAGCCCTTAGCTAATGCAAACTAGGGGAGGATCCGGGCCGCCCTAGAGGTAACTAAACTAATTAACAAATAGACACTGTAAATAACTAGAGAGAGACACTAGGTAAAACAATATAGCCACAAAGGTAGGCTAGATATAAGGTAGAATTACACTAAGATAGAAAGACTATAAGTCTAGAATAGTTATTAGATTAATTTTAAGTTAAAAACTATAGGTATTATTTTACACTAGCCTACCACCGCCCCCCCACTAACCTAGAATTAGCCCTATTTCTCCTTAGGAACTAAGATTATACCCTTTATTACCTTACTCTTACCCTTAGCTACTAGGCTAGTAGCTAGGAGCTAGTTTATTTCCACTACCTAGGTATTAAGCTACTAGAGCTGAAAGATAACCTTATTATATTATTCCTTAGTAAACCTAGACCTAGCTAAGTCTAGGCCTATTACTATAGCACCCCGCTTCTTCTTAGCGTAGTTTTTAGCATAGAGTTTCTTAACCTAAGCTATATAGTCCTCTAGGGCCTAGATAATTAAAGTTAGCCCTAGAATAAAACCGCTACTATACTAGAGTAAAACCACTTACATTACTCCTAGTAACTATACTAGCCTAGGTATTAACTAACCACTAATACTCCCCCCGCTAGCTAGTAATATTTAGCTATAAGCAAATTAGCACTAGAGTAAGCGTAGAGTAAGCGCGGAAGCTAATATTACCTTAGAATATCTATAGTTATAGACCTAATAGTTAAAGCAAGTATTAGACATTACCCCTTTATATATAGATTAGCCTTGCTCCTAGACTAGAAATAAACTAACTTACTAATAATATTATAGCACTAGTACCCTAGATTATTAATTAATTATATCTTATAAGACATATACTATAGCGCTTAAGTTTTACCTAGCTACCCTAGATTAAACCTAGAATAGGCACAAAATAGAGGTAAAAATAACTTACTTTAAGATCTTTAGACTTAGCCCACTCTAATTATTTTACTATAAGGGATTTCCTTAGATATCTCTCTAAGGTTATAATTTCCTAGGCAAATTAGAACTAGAATAGCACTAATAATAGAGTACTTATAGCATTTAGTAATATTTTATTGCAAATTTCTATACAAAATATTAGTAATTAAACTAGCACTAGGCTAGAAAAGCCTTAAATAGCCCTAAGAAGGGGTAGGGAGGATAAGAACCTATAGGAAGTTTAATATAAGAAAGGGAAAAAGGTTAGAACCCTATAGGGGGAAGAGCCCTCTTTTATACTTAAGAGAGAGAGGGGGGGGAATAAATTATAATATTACCTAGAAAATAAAGCATAGGATAAACAAACGTATAGATAGTACGTAAGTAATTTAGAAGCAGAACCGCCTAGGCACTAGGCCTAAATCACTTACCCCTTACTATAAGCAAACAAAACTATATGCTTAGACTTTATAAGGCATCTAGACTAGTGCTAGGCTAGAGTTAGCTAAAAAGTAAGGCACTAAAGAAGCTAGGAGTAAAGCAAATAAAAAGTAAATTATTATTATAAATTAGAATTTACTTTACTATAGAACAAAGTAGGAGGCATAAAGTAAGGTTAGAATAGGGTTAGATTAGTATTAAAGGGAGCTAGATAGGCTTACTACTGTATATTTTTCCTTTCTCTTATTTTCTATAGGATAAGGCTAGCGTAAGCTAGCACTAAACACCTATAGTTAACTACACCTAACGTAGCGCAGACCTAAAAGAGGGTTAGCGCTAGCCTATTTATAGATATAAGGGGGTTTTTCTTCCTAGTTCAGGGTTTTCCCTCTTAACTAAGCGGTTAGAGTACTAGGACTAGCTACTTAATTAGCTATCTAGCGTAAAGAATATATATATATATATATTAGTACTTATATTAACTACTAGTTTATAAAACCTAGGCTATATAAACTATATAGTAAGCTAGTAGTGCTCCTAGTGCCTAATTAACCTTTTTATGAGATTTTAATAGATTTTATTACTAGGCTACTACTAGTAAAGAGTAAAGACTAAATATATAATATAATTTTAGTTATTATTAACCGCTTTATGAAGTATAGTATTTATATACCTATATTGATATAAATAACTAGTAATATATTAGTAACTATTTTCTTAGAGATTATTTTTAAAGACTATAGTGTCCTGAAAGGTATTATATTAGATAGAGGTTTACCTTTACTAGTGGTTTCTAGAGGACTTTTTATTATCTTATTATAATAAAGTAATAACTAAGCACCACTTTCTACCCCTAAATAAATAAATAGATAGAGCGTCTGAATTAAGTCTTAGAATATTATTTAAAAGCTTTTACTTATATTAAGTAAACTAATTAGGTTAATAATTTATGAATAGCTTAATTTATATATAATATAAGCAAGTATTTAGCATATGGCTACACACTAGTGGAGGCACTGCGTGGCTATAATCCTAGAGAACTATAATATATAGTTATAGATATTCCTATAGTAAATAATTAAGTAAAGAATAAAGCCTTAGTACTAAGGGAGAAGCACACTATAATTAAGTAGCTTTTAAATAACTCTTATAATTAGTATAGTAAGTATTATAATTAGAAGAAGACTCTAATAAAATATAATATTAGTAACTATGTTTTATTATTAACTAAGAATATTAACTTATAATGCCTTAGTAAGAAGCTAGTGGTAAAGTATTTAGGTCTATATAAGATTAAAAAAGTTATTAGAAATTATAGATTAGTATATTAATTATAACTACTACCTAGGATATAATTATATAATATCTTTAATATTATAAGTCTTAAACCTTTTCAAGGAGACCTAACTAGCTTAGAAGATATATCCTTATTATAAGATAATATTAATAATAATAAGCAAGAATTTAAGATTAAAAGAATTATTTTATATTACTATAATAAAAAGTATTATAAATATCTTATTAAATAGAAAGGCTATAATACTTTAGAGAATTTATAGGTATTAAAAAGAGATTTTATTATAAGAGATTTTATTAATAATTATAAGCAGTAGTTATATAGCCAGATTATTAGGAGATAATTACGCTTTATAAGTAACGCGTAATTAGAGATTAAAATAAAGTTATATTACTTAAATAATCTATTATATAGCTACTAAGCACTTACTTCTCTATAATAAAGTTAGCTATAGTAACTATTAGTCCCTTAGTAATAGTAGTAGCTATAGTAGCTAAGGAAGTAGTAGTCTTAGGAGTATCTTTATTATTAAAATCCTTCTCCCTATAAATATAAACCTAAAATTCACTAGGAAGCTTAGTTAGACTAATATAAGTAAGTAAATTAGTAATATTAGTAGTAAACTACTAGTAAGTTAGTAAAGTATTAGCTAGGTATATTTAGAAAGCTTACTATTAGAATATTTTAAGCTATAAAGTATAGATAGTTTATAATATTAATCTACACTTTAAGATTTATAGTATTATATAGTAGTAATATTATAGTGTGTTTATTATATTTTACTTTATAAGTAATATTAGTATTTATTTAGGTATAATAAGAGTAACTATGCTTATTAAAATTTTTATAAATAAGGAGTATATTCTATAGTTTCTTTTTACTTATATAATTAACTAGCACTAAGTTAGTAATAATTAAGTATTAGGATAGTAAGGCTATACTTACTTTATTAAGATAGTAATAGCTATCTTTAGGGGTAGCTTTAATTAAGTTAAATAGCTTATTATAAAGCTATATAATTCATATAGGGCACTAGTAGTGTATTAGCAATAAGTAAGTAAATTCTAAGGAAGATAATATACTCTAATATAGTTTTTATTATTATATATATAATAAGCATATTTTATTAAATAGCCTATTAGATATTAGTAATAATAAAGTAAGGAGTAAGTAAAGAAGTTATACTAGTAAAATTACTATATTCTATAGGGAAGGTCTTTTTATTAATAAAATACTTAGGAATTTTATAGCTACTGTTTTTTAGGAGGATATTTTATATTACTACCTACTAAGAGTAGTGTATATATAGAATTTTCTTTCCTATTATTTTACTAGTAGTAAGTTAGTAATAGATACACTATAAAGATATAGTAAACTTATATTAAGATTTTAGAAGCTAAGTACTTTTAAGGAGATTTTCTAGGAGACTTTCTAGTAGCTTAATCTTCTAAAACTACTAGAGAAGGTAAAGTCCTAATATAAGGATTAGATATAGTCAACTAGCTATAAGTTAGCTATAATAGGCTAGATAAAGAAATTATATTTAGAAGGGAGCATACTAATAAGCTAGATAAAGATAAAGGATAGAGATAAATAATAATAGATAATAATAATAATCTAAGACTAAAGAAGGTTAGTAATTATTATATAATAGGAGCAAGAAAGCTACTACTTAGCTAGTAAGGGTAACTTATAAGGTTAATAGATATTATAAGAGAAAGGAAGTGTATAAAAGGGGGGAAAAATTAGTCTCTTTTATATTAACCCTAGACCCCTTAAGTGATCTAACGCACTATATGTAGGTAATCTATAAATTATAATAATAACTATTAACACTACTATTTATATATATACTTAATAGCTATAAGCACAAAGCGATTATTGTTGAATTCAAAAGAGTGGACCGATCCATCTGCACCTAGGATTACAAAGCCTTATGTATTTTTAACAATTATAACACAAACTATTTAAATAAACTACTTATATTTATAGTAATTAGTACCTAGGTTATTTAAACTAATTATAGAATTTAATACGGGTTATTTACTTCTTTAGAGTTATTACGCAATAGGTAATAATATTTATCTAACTATATTAAAGCTATATATAGACTGCTATTTAGAGTTAATATCTATAATAGGGGTGTTAATTTAACCTATGTTATTATTTTGTTTTTATTCTTAATCAATCTATTAGATTATGCCTAATTAAATACATTTAAGGCTATATTATATTATTCTTTTCTTCTAGGCTCTCTTATAGGGAATATGCCTTATCTGTCAGGAGCGCAGAGGTCAGAGACAGGACGTTTATTAGAGCGAATCTTTAGAGAACCTTCAGGCCGCGTAAATAATAAAGAGGCTAGCTAGCTATAAGATAGCTATATGCTTATAAAGCAGGGTACTTATTAAAAATAGTGTATATTATTAGTACTAGGTTAGAGATTAAAACCTTTATATACCTACCCCTAGCTAGTATCTTTCTAGTAGTAACTATAAGAATCTTAGCTATTACTTTATTTATTTAACCTTATAGAATAAGCTATAATAAATTAATCTCTTTAAAACCCTTTTAGGGATATATACTATTAGCTAGATTATTATATAGCTAATGCTTTAAAGATTTATATAGAATACACTAGTACCTTATAATAATAAAGCTATAGATAATTAGGAAGGTAAAGAATCCCTATAATCTAGAACTATAAATAATAATAGGGTATAGTATATACTACCTAATCCTAATCTAGGTAAAGATATAGGTAATATAAATAATAAAGATAAAGTATTATAGAGATACTATAAAATTATATAAACTAAGCTATATTATCTTAAGAGAATATAAGAGATTCTATAAATAAAAGCATAAATTAGAGAGTTTAAGGTAAATCTAGGATTAGCTAGACTTTCTTTAGGACTTATAATTACCTCTTAAACTTTAACTATAGTCTTACTAATAGTTTATAGTAACTTAGTAGTAATTATATAGTAAAATAGTCTTATTAAAATATAAATAAAAATACCTATATATAAAGGGAGTAGCTACCTAGCTAATAATATAAAGTAATAATAGATATATTATATAACTATAGAATACCCTATCGATAATAGAATAAGAATATAGGTATCTATATAATAAGATAACTAGTAGCTAACTATATAAGTGCTATTAGATATAGGTATATAGTTTTTAATAATTTATTCTAAATTATTATTAAAAAAGGATTAGAAAAGTATAATATAATTAGACTAAAGACTAGAGAGTATAAGCTAAAAAGTAACTCTATATTAAGGAATCTTAAAAAGGTTAATAAAAGTAAAAGATAGTATAGGATTTATAAAAGTCTATTAAGTTAGCTACTATATTACTAATATTGTTACGTGGCGGAACGCAAGGGTGGCCGATATAAGGCCAGATTCGGACTTTGCTAGAATAGAATTAACTTACTTCTAATATCTTACTATACCCCTAATAGTAGCTTGCGTAAGTAAACTTAGTACAACTTTATAATCGCAAATCTATTAGCCTCTCTAATGGATTCGCCCTCTATTGTGCTAAACTAGTATATAATGAGTGGTAGTAATTAGAGATTCTTTTATTACGCCCTTCTAGAAACCTAGAAACAAAACCTTATATCTAAAACTAACTATTTATAACGTTAATTTGCAGAGTTTTAGTGTAACTTCCTAGTTACTAAAAACAAACTATGCCTTATTTACTAGTTTTATACTTTTAATAAATAAAATCTAGGATTTAAGTATTAAAAACGAAAACTTATTAAAATTAGTAAATAAGAAGATTTAAATAAGCTTATAAGATACAAATTTAATAATAGAGTGGTAATAAGACATGAGCATCTAATATAGCAAGAACTGCCTATTTACTAGAACCTAATAGATACGTAAACGGTGCATCTTATTTAGAAGTAAGTTAGATCCTATATTCTAAAAGCTAAATCTAAAGGATACCTTAATAAATCTAATAGATTAGAAGGTAGTAAGGTATTAGAGAGGCTATTTAAAGGCACTAATAGCCTAGCTTATAGCACTACTACTACTAAAACTAAGAGAAGCATAGAGAAGGATAAAAATAATAAAGGAAAGGGGATTACTTACTATCCTAAAGATAACACTATTACTTAGCATATTAAACCCCCTAACTAGACAACGGAGTTATATCTAGAAAACCTATAGCTAGGACTGTTAAGAAACCTACTAGATTAACTAGATCTAGGGGAAATTCGCACTATAGCAAGTAAATCTAATACTATAAGGATCCTTTAGGAAGTATTAGAATAGTAGCAAATTATATAGCAGGCTATAATAGACTAAATAGTGTTAGGAATAGACTAGCTAGTAATAAGACTAATAACTAAAATTAGAAGCTTGTAAAGCGTAAGTGCCTTAGTAGGATTAATACTATTAGCGCAAAATACTACCTAGGGAATATTACATCTACTAAATAACTAGGGTTAGTATAATAGCTATTTAGAAGCTAGAGCAGGACTATTAGCATAACTAATGTATTTAGAAGCTAGAGTAGGACTATTAGCATAACTAATATATCCGCAATACTAGTAACCGCAATACTAGCAACCGTAGGATTAGTAGGGATTCGTATAGTAATAGGCTAACCTACACTAGATATAGTAGCAAACCCTGTTTCCCCTAGATTAAGAATAGTATGCTAATCCAAGAACCTAGAGAAGGGTAGATCTAGCGCTTAATTAGGATTAGTATAGCTAACAGATAGAAAACACAGAATAGAATGCGGATTTAACATAGAAAATCACGGACATTAGACACTTTAAGCCTTATAATAAACCAGAGAAAGCTAATAGAGACCTTATTACGTATAATAGGAAGCAGACTATTTTTTATAATATTAAATTATGGGTCTAAGCTGTTGAAGATCACTTACACTATGCCAATCCTAGCCGACGGGACATCATTCGGAAAAAGATTTGGACATTATTCCGAGGGGATGCAATAGTACGGTACCAGCGGAGATTTTTCGGCCAGCCAACAAAGTACCCCATCGAAGGGTAGTTGCGGCGCAGACGGTGTTAATTCCGCCAAAAGGAACCGTGTATGTACTAGTTATATGGAAGATAGCATAGGGGAATTAGGAAATAAGTGTGTACTACGCGTAGTTATATTTAGAATATTTCCCTAATGCTTTATTTAACAGATCTAGCCTAAGTTAAATAATTGCGCACAATCCTACTAATAAAACTATTATTATTTATAAGCATAAGAAAGTTACGTGACTAATAGCGGCTAGCGAAGTTAATGCTAATTATGTGATTAATAATCCTTTAGTATATTATGCTTATTTTAGCAAGGATATTATAGAAAAAATAAGAGATATAAATAGGGATAGCAACAAATCTAATAAGGAGAAGGATAAGCTTAACCTAAAGAAGGTTAACATAGGAGTGCTATTATACGGGATTTTGTGTCTAGAAGAAATTCTATATATTATAAACAAATTCGGAGTGTGAGTTACTAATATTAATTATAATGCTACGAGCGAATTTATTTAGCTTATAGATAAATATAATATTTATCGTAACAAAGGTATTATCCCTATGCCTAAAGATCAAAAAATACGGATTAACTTAGTTAATAGATAGTAACATTAAATAAGACTAATCTAGCTATATAGGCTAGGAGGATAGGATATAAGCAAACTTAATAAAGTATATAATAAACTCTACCTTAAAGGGAAAATATTATATTTAGATAAGCTAGTGGTAATAGCGTGTCTAGCGTTTATAGTTTAGTAAGAAACTAGCTAGGAAAGGAAAGGAAGAGTTATAGTTAATATAAGACCGCTTAATAATATAGCTATGCTAGATATCTACCCCCTACTAGACTAAAGTAATATTATAGATAATACTTATAGTAAGAAGGTTTTTTCTCTCTTTAATAGAATAGGATTTTTCCACTAACTACTAATTAGAAGAGACCACTAAGCCTGTATAGTAGTAATATTAAATTAGGGTCTTAAAGCATTAAATATAGCACTAATAGGTTTTAAAAATTCCCCTGCCTTTACTTAATAATTTATAGATTAACTCTTTTGGAAGTATAAGCACTTTATTTATGTTTATATTAATAACATTATTATGTTTTTAGATAGTATTAAGGAATATTTAAAGCATCTAGATATTATACTTAAGATCCTTAAAGAAAATAGGATAATAATTATAGCTAAGAAGTCTTTTATTAGTTACCTCACTATTTAATTACTTAGTTTCGTTATTAATAGCAATGGAATTATTAACATAAATAATAAGCTAAAAGCGTTTTAAAAAATAATCTTCCTAACTAACCTATTAAGTCTTAAAACCTTTATTAGAATAGCTAGATTTCTTTATAATAGAATTCCATGGTTTAACATATAGATCTAACTATTATGGGCATAGAAAATAGTATTATTAAAGGAATTCTATAAAAAAGACAAAAAAATCACTAGGATCTTAAAACTAATATAGAAAAGGAAGATATAGTAAAAGACATTTTTACTAATAGAGAATAAGAAAAAGGCTTTTAAAGATATTAAAGTATTTCTAAGTAAGAAACAGACCCTATAGCACTATAATCTAAGTAAGCCACTTTTCCTTAAAATTAATACCTATAAGGAAGGATTTAGACTATATGCCTTCTAATTATAAGAGGAATAGGATAGCTAAAGCATTCCTAGAAGAGACATTAAGAATAACTAGATATAGCTAATTCTATTTCTCTTAAGGGCAACATTAAGCGTTAAGAAACGCTATGGCTTAACTAAGGCAAAAGTGGCTATAATTACGTAGAGTATTAGAAAGCTAAGAAAGATAGTCTAATCTAATAGCGTTATAGTTAATGTTTTAACTAATTATTCCCTAGCAAAGGGGATTATTAAGTATATATTATTGTCCACAATAGATTTAGATAAAGCTAATCTAAAACTAGCTAAAGTTACAAATTACGTATTATAATTTAATTTAAAGGTAATGCATATACTAGGAGTGCTAAACATTATACTAGATATGCTTTTAAGATTACTAGTAAAGGTAATATATAGGGAGGTAGCATAGAATAGCTACTACAACGAATTAGACGTAAGTGCGTATTTTATCGCGAAGGAATATATTACTACTATAATTATAGATAATAACCTTAAGGCTAGGATTATCTAGGGGTATTAGTCTAATTAAAAATTTAGCTAGATTATTACGGCTATAAGAGTATACTAAGAAAGGTAAGCAGCAAAAAACACTAGAATTAGACTAAAAATTCCTTTATATAGATAGGATTTGCGCGAGAATAGTCTATTATATTACCACAGTAAAGATAGATTTTTCTATCTCTATATTCCTACAACAGAGGTTAAATCTATACTGCAATTAGTTTATAACAAATATTAATATTTTAGAATTACTAGGATAGCAGTAAAGCTCTAATTAGTTTGTTTTCCGCGTATAAGCTAATAGATTTAAGACTATATAGCTTATTATATAGTATACTAGGAGAATGTAATTAACTATTCTAAACCACTAGGAGAATTGCAACCCTTGTAGTTAAAACTAACACCTTTTTATACAATTTCACTCAATTTTATCACGGATATACTAGAGGTATTATCTGCTAATATAATGTGGTAGATAGAAGGATACGTAACATATAACTTATTGTGTCTAGTAAATTGCCTTTTTAGTAAAAGAACCTTTCTAATACTAGGATATACCACATATCTAGCGGAAATCTAGGTGAAATTACTCCTTTATGCCCTATATATTATAAACTAGGGATTACTAAGGCAAATCATTAGTAACAAAGATCCTAAATTCATATCTAATATATAGAAAGAAATATTTAGGCATATAGGAGTTAGACTTCTTATAAGCATAGCGTATTACCCTTAAATAAATAGAATAGCGGAGAGGAAAAATCAGATAGTAATAATTATAATATAATATTATATAGTAATAGACCTAGATATAGCGTGGACATTACTACTCCTAGCACTATAATATTAACTAAATAATACTATAGCGGTAAGTATAGGACAGGCTCCTAATAAGCTATTATATAGATTCTATCCTTTAAGTATTATTAACCTTCTCTCTCTAAATAATATAATTAACACTAGAGCTAGCGTAAATAATATAGTAGTGCTGCAAAAGCTATACTAGCACAAGGCTTAATTAGTAATTATAATAGCAGCTGCCCTTGCTAAGATTTAGTATAACAACTGCTATAAACTAGTTAATATTAACGTAGGAGATATAGTTTATTTATAATTATATAAGGGGTATAAATTACCTAGGAAGCCTAAGAAAAAATAGTTACTATAGAAGGCAGGGCTATATAAGGTACTAGAAAAGGTAAACCTATTAGCATATTAATTAGATTTCCCCCTAGATTTGCAAGTCTATCTAGTAGTGTTAGTTACATAGATCTAGAAGCTAGCGTAAGGAGGGGATCTATTTAGTAGGGAAAAACTAGCTCTGCTGCTAATTACGTTTAATAATCCAGAGGAGGCAAATCACTAGGAAATTAAATAAATCTATAGGCATTACATTAAGATCTTTAAATAAAATAAGACTATAAAAGTAGAATTCCTTGTCTAATAAAAGGGATTTATAGCTAAAGATAACTAATAGATAAGCGAAAGTAAGATGTAAGTTAATATGGCTAAGATAGTAGAAGACTATCTTAAGAAAAACCTAGTTAATTAGCAAAAATAATATATAAAGAAAGGTCTTAATCCGCCTATAGAATAGTAATAGTAAAGGAAGAAAGGTAATAGTAAGCTATTAGATTTAATAGGCTAGATTAAAGCTATTAGACCCTTTTATGTATATTGCCTTTTCGTGCTAACTAAAAGAGAGCCCCCTTACTTAAACCTTATATTATCCCTAAAACCACCATAAGCTTAGCGTAGTTAAATCTAGTAGGAGCGTAGTTAAATTTATTTCTAGCCCTATTTTTACTTAATAGCACTTAACTCTAAAGATAATAGTGTAGATAATAGAGAGTTCTAAAAACTATAGTATACGGAACTAAACTAGCTATAAGAAATATAGAATTATAATAACTATAAGAATTACTAAGTAAGAAACAAAACCATTATACTAGAAGTTAAATATAAGTTTTATAGACGTTATGTAAATCTATATTTTAATTAAGGAGCTATACTAGATTTTGTTCTCTTTAATAATAAGGTATATATATATAACTAAATAATTTACAAGCAAATAAGGGTAGCATATCTATGCATTTAGATCCTAGCTATAATAGAATGAAATTAGATATTAGGGGAACTAATAGTCACTAACTTAGCATAGTAATAATCCATAACTAATAGGGAAAGAATTAAATATATTTAGTAGATTAATAAGCTTTTAGCGAAACTAGGGACTATAACCTATTATAAGAATGTGAAGTTTTTTAAACGCTATTTAAATTAAGTAAAATAATATAATTAGCTGCAAAAATATTTACGCCCTATGTAATAAATTATATAATTATAGTAGTAGTAGCACTTAGATAAACTAAGAATAAGATAAAACAAGGTGAACACACTATTATAACTAGCAGAGGGGTGCGATAAAAACATTAGTTAAGTGGCTAAGGTTATTTAAAAGATAGTTAAAACTAAGGAATAAGGTAATAATAATAATAATAATTATATAAGTAAAGCATTAGATTTAGATGCGGAGTAGGAGAAGCGCAGATAAGCAATAGAAGAGTTAATTAAAGATAATTATATAAGAGCTATAAGGAGAGAGTAGTTAAAGTAGATAAAAGTAGAGTTAAAAGGCAACGAATCTATTAGCACACTAAACAAAGAAAGCGTTAAGGTAGTAAGAGTTAATCTAATATAGTTAAGGGTAGAATCTCCTAAATTAGAATTAGAATTACCTAAACTAGGATTAGAACCTAAACTTAATAAGGATAGCGGTTTTAAAAGCAAAAATAATAAGGATATTAACAAGATACCTATAGAATTTCTTATTAGACTATTATAGGTTTATGCACAAATAGCAGAGCTTAACTTTAAACTATTATATCTTAGATTTAGAAAGCTAGGATCTAGAATTAACGCTTAAATGCTAATGCCTAATATTAGCGTAGTAGTATATAAGAGAGTAAGAGAGGAGTTTAATGCTATATATAAAGGAAAAAGCATTAAAGGAGTTAACTTTAGCAAATTCAGATATACTACATTAGGTTATAAAAATAGTGATTAGGATGTTAAATATATAATCTAGGCCTATACACACGAATTCGCCCTTAAAGGGGCTACTATAGTATCTAGTGGATTAGAAGTTAACTTAAAGGATATGTATTTTACATTATAATAAAATGTAGTTATATAAATTTTTGCTATATTTAAAGAATAGAAGGCTATATTAATTATAAAGTAAGTAGTAGTAAAATAAATAGAAAAGAGAGTACTTTAGACCACGGTTAATCTAATAAAGTGTGAAGTAACTAGAAGAGCAAAGAATTAGGCAAAAACAGCAGTAGTAGCGTTCTATAATAGTATAATAGTTAAACATAAATAGTAAATAGCTACTTATAATAGCATATTGTCTTTACTACTATAAGCTAACCTTTTAGCTCTTTATTTTATAGATAAATACAGCGTAGTAAATGCCATAATTATAGGTGCGTTAGCTAGTATTAGTTAGGTAAATTTACTCTGTATTAGTATAGAGAAAGAGTTAGTGTAAAAATCATCTAAATTAAAATAAGATAAAGAGAGAATTTAATAGTATAAGAAAAGTAAGATTAATAACTTAGTTAATTAAGTTAATAACCTTATTAATTAAGTTAGTAAAGTTAAAAAGGATTTTAATATAATTAAGGAGCAAGTAAAAATAGCATATATAGTCACTAAAGATATATTAAAGGATATTTATAATTTAGCGGAATTAATAGAAAAGGAGTTAAAAAGCTTTTAGAATAAGTTTAAATAAATTATAGATATATTAATAGCCTAGAAAGAGAAGATCTTAAACTTTAAGTTAGGTAAAATATCAATTAATATTAATAAATAACTTAAGACTTTAAAATAGGACATAGTTAAGAGGACTAAATTCAAAAAGAAAATAGTAGAATTAGTATTTATAGTAATAGGAATATTAAAAGAAATATAAGCTTAGGATATAAAGATTAAGAACCTTATAAATAAGCAGAAAAGGTTTAAGGAGGATAGTAAGAAAATAAATTTAGCTCTAGTAAGGCTAATTCTAGTAATTAGAACCCTAGAAACACAAAATTAGGCAACCCTAGCTCTAGAGACACTAGCGTAAACACTAGTTCTAGTAACATCATTTTTAGGCAAAACTAATAAGCATTAAGGCAAATTACATTAGGGAACACTAAAAACAGGTAATAAGTAACCTTATAGTGGGATAGGACCTCTAGTAACACTAAGTAAGAAGCCTAAATTACTAGGAAAGCTTAGTCTAAAGATAGCTTAGATAGATATTTAACAAATAACACTAGATATGCCTATAGCATAGGAAATAAGTAAAATATCGCTAGTATTATTAGGAAAAAGGATAATAAGGAGATTAAGATAGATATTACCTATTATACGTATATTAATTACTAAGGTAACTAAGCCACAAATTAAGGAGGATAAATTTACTAAATTACTAGATTAAAGGAATGGATTTAGATATTAAGGCATAGAGTTAGAATATAGTATATAGTAAGATAGGAAGTTAGGATTTAGACTAAGTATAAGATTAGAAGGGATAAGGGAATAGAGGAATTTAATATTTTACTAAAAGGAAATAATAAAATATAATAAAGATTAGGTGCTTAACATTAGATAGAAAGAATATATTATTTAATATAATAGTTTATAAGTATAAGAGAGAAATCACAATTACAGCAAGGGACATGCTAAGTCTGTTTTTTCCTTTATGTAAATTTAATAGAAGTTTTTTTAATAAGCTTAGCTAGATAGAGGCTAAATCTAGTTGTGGTTTAAGCAATAATAACTGTTAAAATACATAAGGCTTTGTAATCCTAGGTGCAGATGGATCGGTCCACTCTTTTGAATTCAACTGGTTATGAGCCCGGTGGCGCAGTGGTTATAGCCCACTGCAGCGTAGCTTACGCTTTTAGCTTACCACAGTGGAGCACTGCTCTGCGAGGCAAGGTTACGAGTTCGAACCCTGCCGAAATAACTGAAAAAAAAAATTCAATT
>JFGW01000373.1:0-23952 GCA_000729825.1 Epichloe sp. AL9924
CTAGCAATACCACGCATCCCCTAGGGATCCCTCTTTCCCTATAAGCCTAGGAAGAGCCCTGTTATGGCTGCCCTATAGTGTACATGTACACGCAGCCGGCTCGAACCTATGACCTTAGGTGACTTGTACAAATGTCATAGTCTAGCCCTAAGGGCTAATCGCGGGTGTCTACGCTACCATGTGGGTGATGTGCCTAATCCATCTGCGCCATAGGCAACAAAAGAATACGTATTATACAAGTCATCATTTACTTATACAATTAACACCTATATTGCTAGGTCTAGGCAAAGCCTAGATCATCACAATAACTATAAACTAGCTTTTTCTCTTACTTTTACTAGGGAGTTTATATTACCTTTTTACCTTTATAAATCTAAGTCTTTATCTTATATCTTTTATAGTAATTATACTAATAGTTTATTTAGCTTAGATTCGTAAGGATTTAGTAATATAATAATCCCCTATATTTCTTATACTATACTAATATCTTAGATATATACTACTTTCTCTTAGAAATCCCCCTTATTTAGCTAATCTTTTACTAGATTTATAGTAACTAACTAGCCTCTTAATAAGGTTACTCTAGCCTCTTTAGCTTTTACTATAGGGGCTAGAATATTTTCCTTCCCTAAAGGTATTTTACTAAGCCTCTTTATAAAAACTAAGGTATTTTTCTCTTTTAAAGGTATTTTACTATATTTTCTTTAATATATTAGTATTTTTTCTTTTACTAGTTCTTTAGTAATTACTATTTTCTTTTAAAGTTCTAGTAAAAGTACTTAATTTATTAGGGATTTACCGTTATAATTAAACCTCCTTAATAGTGTATTTACTAAGTTACTTTTCCTTAGTTTATACTTAATTATAAAGTAAAAGGGGTAAAGGAATATATACTAGTTAACTTAGGTTATAATAATAAAGGAAAGGCACTTACTAGAAAGTATTTTTTAGTTAGCTAAAAGCTAGCTACTTCTTTACTTTAAATATAAACTTCCTAGTTTAAATACTATTTTAACTACCTTTTATTAATATATATAAGGGTATTATAATCCTAGAGTATTTATAAATAAACTATTAGTAAAAGTTATAAAATTCTAAGAAAAACTATATATTCTTAAAGCTTATAAGCTTCTTCTAGTCTTAGATTATAGTAACCTTATATATATTTATTAAAATCCTATTAATTAATAAAATAAACCCTAGGAATTTTACTAACTTCTAGTAAAATAAATACTTTAAGGGTTTTATATATAGTTTTACTAACCTTATATATTTTAAGACTTTTTTAATATATATAGTATACTTTTCCTATATTTTTAAAAAGATAAAAAATATTATTTAAATATACTATATATAGTATTAACTAGCTTATAAAGTACTTTATAAATATAGCTTTAAAAAGTAACTAAGGTATTAGTTAACCTAAAAGGTATTATAAGGTATTTATAGTAGTTATAATATATATAAAATATAGTCTTTTACTTATCTCTCTCTTTAATATAAATTTAATAGTAAGTATTATTAATATTAATCTTTAAGAAAAAGTAAGCTTTTTAGCACTAGTTTAGGATTTTTAAAATTAAGGGGAAAGTATAGTAATTCTTTTATATTACTTTATTAAGTCCTTAGTAATTTATATATAGTTAGAGTATTTTATCTTTCTTTAGTATAAATAAAATAGGTATACTTATAAGGCTTTTAAAGGGTTTTATTTAGCTTTTTTATAGGTTTTTATTAATATATTTATAAAGCTTCTTTAGCTTACTTTAAGAGAGAGAGTAAATTAGCTTATATAAGAGTATAGCTCTTAGTATTAGGTTAATTATATAATTAGTTACCTTTCTTAATAATAAGCTTTTTATTTTATTTAATATAAATATATCTTTAAACTTATATAGTTTCCTAGGGATATTTTTAATAGTTTTATATACTTTTACTTTTTTATTATCTTTAAGGGTAATAAACTTATTTTTTATAACTCCTATAATAGTATATATAATAGTTTTATTATATATTACTTTTATAAACTTATAAGAAGTTATAAGTAAAAAGGCTTTTTTTCTTTTTTTAAACTATTACTTTTATAAGTATATATATTCTAATTAATATAAGGCTTTTCTTTACTTTTAAGTCTTTATTTATAACTATATATAATAGCTTAAAGTCCTTTTCTTTTTCTTTTAAGTTCTTAATTATAATAAGTACTTTATAAATATTATATTAAAGGATTATAAAGGCCCTTACTACCTTAATAATAAGTACTATAGCCTTAGCTTAGTTAAGCTTATAAGTTTATATAAATTTAGTACTAATAATATTAATCTTAGTATAACTATTAAGATTTACTACTATTTTAATATTTTTATACTTATAAATAGTAATTAGTATATAAAATTAATACTTAATTATTACCTTAGTATTTAAAGTAAAGGTAAAGGTATTTACTTTTACCTTAGGAAGTTTTCTTAGCTTTCTTAAGGCTTTTTCTTTAACTTATTATAATTATATATAAGATACTTTATATTATTATAGTTAAAATATTACCTTTTATCCCTAGGCTTATTATTATTTAGGTAAGTAACTAAGGTTTTCTCTTAGTTCTTATTTTTTTAATTTTTATAAGGTTTATAGCCTTATAAAGAATTATATTTCTAATATTAAGAAGCCTTATATAGGCCTTTATCTCCTAAATACTTAGGCTTTTACTTACTCTTTAGTATTACCTCCTAAAATTACTAAGTAAGTTATATAACTTTTTCTTAGGTTTTTTTAGTAATAAAAGTATATAAGTTAATATAGTCTTATAAGTTAAGAAGTAATTTTATAAAGAATATAAAAGTATAAGACTTTTCTATAGCTTTTTCTAAGTATTTCTCTAGTAAATCTAAGAAAATACTAAATTTAATAAGACTTTAACCCTTATATTACTTTATATTTTCTAGCTATATAGCTATTTAAGTATCATAGTTAGTAATATCTTAAAGTAATATAAGTATTTAAGTCTAGAATTTATCTTAGTTATTTTTAAGGTTATTCTAGCTATTAGCTTATTATTCCTTAAGGTATTTATCCTATCTTACCCTATAGTTAGTAAATATATAGTTAAGTACAGAGTATTGTTTGTATTTATTGTATTGTGTTTTGTATTGTTTATATTTAATTTTATAGCTAGCTTATAATTAAAGATATTATCCTAAAAATTACGTAATCCTATAGAGATAAATCCTAAGAAAAATACTATATATAAAAGTGGGCCTAAAAGTGGCCTATCGCCCGTAAATTAGAAAAACTACATTTGTATTGTATTTTTAGTGCCAAAATGTATTGAAATGTAGTTTTTCTAATTTACGGGCGATAGGCCCACTTTTAGGCCCACTTTCATATATAACTACATTGTAGTTTTTTAGTTATCTATCTAAAAAAAGAAGTTTTATATCTCTATATATTTTTTAAGATTAGATATATATTATTTGTTAAAAAGAAAATACAATACAAATGTATTGTAGTGCAATACTCTAGTTAAGTATAAAGAGAATTTTTTAGTAATTATATTAATACTTTTACTTTACCTTATTAAAGGTATAGTTTAGGTTATTAATTTTCATCTTATACCTTTATAAATTTATAAGGTATTAAAGCTTAGTAATATTCTAGACTTTAATCTCTTAGCTACTATAGCTAAAGAAAGTACTAGCTTTTCTTTACCTTTTTATTTATTTTTCCCTTATATTTAGTTATAGTAAGTTAATAAGCTTTTACTCTTATTCTTATAGTTTTTAAAGTTATTTAAGCTAAGTAATTTACTTAGTTATTACTATAGCTTTAGCTTTAAAAGTAAAGGGTTTAGTTTTAATTTTAGTCTTTATAAAATATAGTATATTCTTAGCTATAGTACTACCTTTATTTAATTAATTATAGTTATTATCTAATATTACTTTAGTAAATTAAGTAGTTCTCCCCCTTATATTACTCTTAGGTAATTAGTAAGTAAAGCTTTAGAATTATAAGAATAATAATAGCTAGGTAAGAGATATAAGGGACTTTAGTATATTAACTAAAGCTTACTAGGTCTAAGTGTGCTATATATATAAGTAGCTAGCGGCTTACTAGTATTACGTGAACCTAGCCCTAAGGCCTAGCCTGCTCGCGGGGTGCGCTAGTGCACCAGGTGTTGTGAGTGGGGCCTCACACTATTGCAAAGATTTACAATACTAAGTGCAATTAGCGTAGCATAACACTTAAGTTCTTCACGTTTACTAGAATACCGCAGGCCTTTTAACTACAAACTAAAGATCGTAGCATTTTGTTTCGTTACTAGGGTTATTGCTGCAATTAAATGTCTCCTCTTTTCATAATCTGCCTTACACGTACTGTGCATGAGGGTTACTTATTGCCATAGCTAGATCTACTTATAACAAGTTAAATCTCGCCGGCATGCGTCAAAAGCTATTAGACCTTCGGGAACTACAATCAATAGTATTAGAAGCCCATTTACTTCGCGCATTGCATTGTCATTATCATTGGAAAACTTACACACTGGCCATTCACCAGTTTCAAATGAGTGGAGATACACACTTAAATATGGCTTGTCCTTTCGGTAGGAGAAGGAAATGTACGAGTGGATATAATTTAGGGCTTCGTAATTATGATGCGGGCTGCCAAGCGATTTTTATATGTTAGTAATTCTTGTCATGCAATGTGAGAACTGGGATATCACCTACAAAGATTCCCTAAGGCAGGCTTTGTATTTACTTGCCATATCGGTCCATTCATGCCTCATGAAGAATGTCGTGAGTGCATTAGTCACCTCCATATCATTCATGCCGAACACAGTAAAGTACACTTGCGGTTCTGGTATGGGATCATTATGGTGTAAGGTGTAATTGGCCATGGACGGAAGTTGCTCATTGGGAATGGCGCCGAGGGGCAAGTAAGGCTCAGGGTAGGCGCGCAAACCAGGAGACATGTTAAGGAGACCCCAAAGTTCTCGGATCATCTCCAATCCCTCAATAGTGGACTGATCTTCTCGACGGCCGCCAAGCGTCCAAAGATCTTCCATCGCTGGCAACGAGACCATTCGTTCCAGGAGGTAGATCTTGACACGAGACTTGGTAGGACTCACCAGGTCGCAAGAGAGAAGGCGTGAAGATAATAGAGTATTGTGACTGTCATCCGTGGTAGAGACTTTATTGCGAGACTGGACATAGTCTTCTAGCATTTCAAAGGCAGGACGGATACTCTTGTGCTTCTGCGCTAGCTTGCGGACGGAGCCAAACACAAGCTCCTGGACCGATTTACCAGTTGCGACGGACTTCAATTCGGGGTAGATGTAGGTCTTGAGTACGAACTTGTCACCTTTAAGGTCCAACGCTAGCTTGTTTTGAGTTTTGTTCTGTTCGTTGACCAAGTTTTGAGAGTGCAGGTACGTGGACTCGTTTGCGTCAAGTGTAAGCTCTTGTTTAAAGTAGGAAAACCATTCAAGGTCTATGCCTGGCTGGGAATCTATAAGCTTTTTCAGAGCCTCCCAGATAGCGAAAGTGTTAAACGGATCCAGATGGCTGCCAGTTGCGGCGTTAATAGGCTCGTATGTATACCGAACTATGGACTCAGAGCAATTAAGACTTAGCTCAAACGGGGTTCCGTATCTCGTAAGAATGCTTAGCCACCGCTCGCTACTTCTTGTAGGATAGACACCAAGAAAAGGAATGATATGGCTTTTATAAATGCTCAGATGTTGATACTGAGCATTAATGCTATAGTTAGCAGTTTGGAGCATCTTTTGGAACATTGGCGCCGTGCTGTGCCACCATAGCCTCTGGTCATTGTTGGCAAAGTCAAATGTTTCGCTGAGGGTTTGATAAACTTCCTGGTTTAGTGTCTTTGCCATTGGCATTGTGAAGAAGAGGACGAGCGTAATAGCCCTGTCTGTTTCTTTGATACAGTTACGGATCCGTAAAGATTGAAGAAATTGTGGTCTAACAAGTCACCTTTGCGCTAGAGAGAACTAATAGGCAAACATGGTTTGGAATTAATATCTGAGGAAGTCTATTATATATGTAGCATAGTAAGAATCAGGGTTTTGTCGCCTAGCCTCCAAGACTCTTCAACCGACCGGCTGAGGTTTTATCCAATAGATCCCTACACAACTTAAAAGAAGTCTTCTTAGCGAAGTAGCAATGCCGTATAATGGTTTTGAAGAGGAATGCATTTGGCTTTCTCAAAACTACAGTTTTTGGTCCACTTGGCTGCAGCAAAAGGTTACGGCTAATTTCACCTCATATGCGGTTTCACCAGGGAAAAGGGGTGTGTGGCCTGTAGGTGTGAAGTGAACCAGAGGCTCAGGAGCGAAATAACCGGTACGATTCTGACATAACATTCTAGCTTAATACTCCGTAGAAGGGCAATAATCGGCAACTTCTTGTTGTAAAGCTCTCTTAACTTGTTAAATCATCAGCAAGTGCCGTGAGAATCAGGTCTTTGTGATTTGTAATAGAGTTATCACAATGTAGCTAGGGCTGCTACACTTCCCTGTCGTAGAACCCGTTCGCCGCTTCCGGACCCTGATCTTACGAAACCGACCCGGGGAAGACAACCACTAACCACTCCTAGTCCTACCGAGTAACTCCGGGATCTGATCTGTCAGCTGGAGGGTGTCAGGCTAAGTATACAGTGTACGTCCGTAAACATGTTCCAATTTGCACGGGCAAGGTTCCGAATTCTTCAGTCCCACATCGACGGCACATTGTGATCCGAGCTCCTAATGATAGTGGCTGGTCACCAACGTCTTCATTGGCCGCATCTCGATTCCTTGACTCTAAAATTGACTCTAGAATTCGGTAATTGGAGAGACCCATTGTAATCTACATTCGAATGGAAACGCGCACCATTTTTTCAGTCACTTTGTTTGAGACTGAGACACAGTCCCTGTCAAAAGCATCTATAGAAAACAAGCATCTTCCGTCATGTGTTTATGGAAACTAGCATTGCCTATGCATGTTTAGTTGTATTAGACAAAATGCAACGTATCTCCTTAGTCGTGATATAGCTTGTGGAGTCACGTCAACTAGGGTCTGTATGCAACCAATTAGATAAACGTAAACTAGAGATACATACAGACCCTAGTTAACGTGACTCCACAAGCTATATCACAACTAAGGAGATACGTACGCTGACGTGTAAATGAGCTTCTGCCGTAGGCTAGCCCTAGTTCCTAGTTCCCTAAGGCCTATTAACCATTTGTGTACTATGTGAAGAAGAGGTCTATTTTCCGCTAAGATACCACGTGTAAGAGTGGCTAAATTAGATAATGGCTATATAGTCTTATTAACACATAACCTAAGTACTTACGGACTACGCTTACGTCACCTCTAATGCTCCATTACATTAACATATTCCTTGTCTAGTTATCTATCACATACGGTCGTAACACCATCTCCTTAAGCGTGTTAAAGCTTGTGGAGTCACGTTAACTAGGGTCTATATGTATCTCTAGTTTACTTTTATCTAAGTAGATACATATAGACCCTAGTTAACGTGACTCCACAAGCTTTAACACGCTTAAGGAAATAGAAAAAGAGGCATGCTAATGCATCCCTCCGCCTGTCACCTACGACTCTGAAAAATATGCAAAACTAAGCTGCTAGATGTAGCCCTAGTTCTAACTAATTCCCCATTGTTCATACTAAGTGGAATAAATAACTAACTATAACTAATAGTTAGTTAGTTTAATATATGTATTTTTATTGTAAACTTTGGTGGTTTCATGTGGGTGTAAAACATACCTCCTGCATGGGACTTTTCGCGTGTGGCCTTCGCTTGTATCATACGTCATATAACATTTGAAGACAAACGGTCTGGTTAGGTAATATAGCAGAATTCACCTATGAGGAATATAATAAATGGCCGCCACCCAGGTCCAGCCAAACTATCAATCAAACTATCCTACTTCCACGAAAAGAATTGACTGAACCTCCTTCGATTCTATCCTGTCCTAACATTGAAGACTAATATACAATGACCGTTCAATCCAAGCCCCAAGCACAGGTCCAACGGTTCTCCCTTACTTCTGACCCTGCAGCAGTGCACAAAGCCCTCGCAGACGATGGAGTCGCCATTATCAAAGGATTTCTGTCTCCTGAGCAAGTGGCAAAGCTAAATGCAGATGTCGACCCTCCGCTGTTCGCGCTCCGGAAGGCAGAGAAGCCTGCAAACCCAAGCGCGGCGTCTATCTGGATGGCGGACCTCCACCCGGCGCACGTACAGCGTGTGCACAATCTGGTGGGCTTCAGTAAAGTCTTCCGTCACGAAATTCTCAATCATGAACTTATGCATGACGTCTGTCGCCTGGCATTCAAGGAGTCTGGTGACTATTGGCTGGGCTATGGCGCTGCCATCGAAAATGGCCCTGGCACACAGGAGCAGATATGGCATCGTGACCAGCCTGATTACGCTTTGCTTAAAGCCGGTCCTGGCACCGCCGAGGGTATGCTTAATTTTTTCACTGCCTTAACCGACTTTACTCCTGAGACTGGCATGACACAGTATATCTGGGGCAGCCACAAGAGGGTGGAATTGGGCGAGCCCGATGCTGAGCATCCCGTCGTGTTCACGAAGCTCAAGGCAGGCGACACGGCAGTACTGAGCGGCAAGATAGTGCATCGGGGTAGCGCAAATGCAACACCTGATGTCTTTCGCCGGGCACTGGCGTTAATGATTATACCGGCCATCATGACACCGTTTGATGCTACATGCCATCTTTCTCGGCACATGGTCGAGACTATGACACCGCTGGCGCAGAAGATGGTTGGTAGGCGAAGTGTGGTGATCCCACCGCCTCATACGGTTGGGGCTACGCTTGGAATTTGGTGTTTGAATATGAGGGAGGTTGGGGAGCAGATGGGCTTGAAATCCAATCAACCTGACAAGGAGGAAGAATAGTGTTATCTCTGTCTCACGCTCGATTTCTGTTTTCTATTTTCAATTCTCTTATCAGATCCTCGCTGTATTCACTCCTTGGGTTATCCTACCGACTACAATAACAACCAAACAAGATAGTTAGGTGATGGCCAACCCTGTTATCCTTCAAACTGAGCGACTCGGCTCGACGTGCTTGAGCATGGATAGCTAGGGTTTGTACGTATCACGGAGACAAAGAGGCGCATCAATCACTATCAATTATTTTCAGAGATATCTAAATGAAACAAAATGACTACAATATTGTATAATGATCACGGAGCACCAAAGACTAAGAAGATAATGATTGAGATAACTTAATGAACGAAATACAAAAGCCATACCACACTGGTGTGCCTATTCGATATAAGATTTAACTCTTAGAGGAATCATTTATAAGGCTAATCCAAAATAATGTAAAAGCATTGCCTGGACCGCGATGATGATTTATGCTGGAACTGCCTGCTTCTTGTTCTGTGTTGTGTATTCCTCACTATAGGGGTAATCCAAGTATCCCTCGTCAGAGAACGGAATGTAGAAAGTTTCCCGATTGTACTTTTGAAGAGGGAGTCCCATTTTCAGCCGGAATGGAAGATCTGGGTTGGATATATAGTGTCGTCCAAAAACGACACCGATGTTCTTGTGGTCAAAGTATGTCTCATCTACCACAAGCTTGGCCGACTCTGGGTCGTAGCCACCAGCCAGAAGGACAGGCTTCTCTTTCCCCCACATGCGCACAAAAGTCTCATTATGAATATCTGGATGTGTTCTGATGGTGGGGTCTTCCTCCTCTACCCAGCGAGAGTTAGCAAGATGTAGATAGGCAATGCCTATCTCACGAAGGCGCATGATGAAATGCTCGAACTGAGGTATGAGGTCGTCCATGGTGCCCATTCCCTGGAAGGTACTCCAAGTGGAAAGCTTCATGCCCACATGGTCCTTACCGACAGCGTCGATGACTCGCCGGGTGATTTCAAGACCGAACCGTGAGCGATTCTCAATGCAACCGCCCCATTGATCGGTACGTTGGTTGCAAGGAGATTGGAGAAACTGATCGATGAGAAATCCATTGGCACCGTGGAGTTCGACTCCGTCAAATCCTGCTTCTAGGACTGCATTTTTGGCTCCTTGAACGAAATCACCGATGTATGAGTTGATCTCATCGTCGCTAAGCGCCCGGGGTGTGGGCTCACTGGGGGAGACTGGAACGGCACTGCTGGATACGAGATCAAATCCATTCGCCTTCAGAACACCAACCTCGGCTGCTCGTCCAGTCGCCCAAAGCTGTAGCCAGATATAAGACCCCTTCGCATGCACAGCATCAACTACCTCTTTCCAGCCTGCAATTTGCTCCTGGCTCCAAATCCCGGGGACATTGGGAAACCCTCTGGCTCGGCGAGAGATGGCAGTAGCTTCGGTAAGAAGCAGGGTGCCAGGGAGAGATGCTCGTTGACAGTAGTAAGTCTTGACATAGGGAAGCGGGACGCCTTCATTATCCGCACGAAACCGAGTCATCGGTGAGAGGACCAGCTTATGCTGGAGGAGACATTTTCCAAATTGGAGCGGCGTGAAAAGATTTGAAGTTGACATAATGATGCGCACACACAGCTGGCTTCACAACCTAGTTCTGTTAAGAATGAAGATCTTCTGAGCAAAAAGCTTCATAATCATAGCTAAAAGAGACGTCTAGAGGATTTTTCTATCTCATGATTGCAATCCGAGGTCCTGAGAAGCTTGAACCATGTAGCCTACAGTAGCCTACATGGGCCTCTATAATGTCATGTCACACAATGTTATGTCACGTTAACCCCTGATAAATACCACAGATGCAAGACATGGGATCTGCTAGCTATTAAAAGCATGAAAGTAAGCATGCAAGCTAGAGTACTTGAAGCACGGCAAGATGCCAATAAGCGGGTCCTTTCGTTGTCTAATATAACCTAGCTTTCAGGATAGCTCCGAGCCGTGCCCACTATGGCCTAGATTTATTTTTAGCGGGACTTCGGTACAATTACTTAGGTCACTAAACGAGCACATCGCGTTTTTTTAATGCGCATATCGCGTAAGGTACGCAAGGCCTCATAACGCAACGTAATGTAACGCAACGCAATAACGCAACGGTATATAACATAACGTAATATAACATAACATAAGGATATAGTATAGTATACTATACTATACTATACTATACTATACTATACTATACTATACTATACTATACTATACTATACTATACTATACTATACTATACTATACTATACTATACTATACTATACTATACTATACTATATTATAATATACTATAGTCCTAATCCGTATCTCCTTAACTGTTATCCACCTTGTGAAGTCACGTTAACTAGGGTTTATATCTAATTAGGTAAAAGTAAATTAAAGGTATATTTGCTTATATATAAATAGGCTAAGAATAAATATATTACTAATTTTCCCTATATAAATTATTATATTACACTTTCGCGTACTTGCGCGGTCACTAACCTTGTGGTAGGGGGCCTATAGGGGCCTATGGGGGCCTCACTAACCTATAAGGTAATTAGAGTCTAAGGAGATAGTGCAAATATAAGATGTGGGAGGATGCAAACAGTGGCAAAGAGTGATTAAAAAAGAAGATAATAATGTAAAATTACTATCTAGGAATTCTAAATCTAGTAAAGGGAAAAGGAAGCTATTATAAGCTTTAAATCTATTAGCAATAAATCTAGGTCTTTAAACCAAGCCTACGATGAAACGCGATAACAAGCGCGATGCATCAAACGAAGAGGGGATGACGAGAGTGATGCCTGATATCTGAGGCTACGATGTGAGGCTGTGAATATCCTTAACACAAGGCCTAAGCTAAGCCGCTCGCAAGACTTGCCGAGCACTTTCACTGTCTTTACCGCAGAGGAATGCACATGCATATGCACTAGGGTGGCCTCGAAGTAACCCTCCGTGGTGCTTTTAATACCCCCTAGCATAGCAAATACCTGCATTGAGAGGCGTATGGTCTCGGCCGCCAAATTCTCACGCAAACAAAATATTGGGGCACATGCGATTGCGTGAATTTGTGGCAAAATTGCTCAAGTGATGCTTAGTTGCTGTGGTAGATGCAAAAGCCAAAATCGTTCTCCATGTGTAGTTCATGTTAATCCCCCCTACCGGAGTAGATCTGAACATTCTAGTTCTGACGATTGTCCCATATGGTCCAGATATATTTGCCAAGACTCTCCATGAGATTGGGATATCACGACAAGAACAACAAAATGACTATTCTTCTGACTGGTGGTCGAGGCAAGACAGCCAGCCACATTGCCTCTCTTCTCCAGGCGGCCAAGGTGCCTTTTATTGTTGCTTCACGCTCGTCTAATCCTAGCTCAAGCTCGCCTTACTACCAAAATTGCTTCGACTGGCTGGACGAGAAGACGTACAGCGATGTACTCACATCAAAAGAGAGTGTGCAGCCAATATCAACAGTTTGGCTTGTTCCGCCACCCATCTTTGACTTAGCTCCACCGATGATCAAGTTTATTGATTTTGCGAGCCACAAGGGAGTCAAGAGATTTGTGCTGTTGAGTGCCAGCACAATTGAGAAAGGTGGACCTGCCATGGGACAGGTTCACGAATATTTGGCGTCTTTGGAGGGAATTGAGTACGCTGTGTTGAGACCGACGTGGTTTATGGGTATGACCTCAGGAAAAGCCGCCGGGATTTGAAGTAGCCTGGCTAACCCGAGGTTGATGTGCTAATTTTTTTTTAGAAAATTTTTCATATCCACAGGAACTCCAACGCCTCGCGATTAAGAATGAGAACAAGATCTATTCTGCCGCAGGCGACGGAAAGTTGCCGTTTGTCTCCGTGGCAGATATTGCCCGTGTCGCATTCCGCACATTAACGGATGAGAAGTCACACAATACAGACTACGTTCTCCTAGGGCCTGAGTTAATAACATACGACCAGGTATTACTATTCGTCAGTTAGAACAAAGAATGAAATTGACGTAGAACGATAGGTCGCTGAAACATTGTCCACGGTTCTCGGCAGAACTATCACTCATGTCAAGCTCACGGAGGAAGAGCTTGTGAAGCGCTTAGAAAATGGTGGTATGCCAGCTAAGGACGCAGAAATGCTAGCCGAAATGGACACAAGCATTAGTGATGGTGCAGAAGATAGACTGAACAATGTGGTCAAGCATGTAACAGGTGCAGATCCTCGTACTTTTTTTGATTTTGCTACTCAACAGAAGGCAACCTGGGGCTAAATAAAGTCGTTGTTATACAATAGAGACCGCGAAAAGGGAAAAATCAGCTTAGCTTCAACTCATAAAATGCGACATCGCATCCTTCATCCGACCACGTAACTTCATTCCTCACCCCAGCAGCTGCAAATAGCTCCATTCGCTCCTCTTGATCGTATTTGTAGCTGCAGCCAAAGCGCACTTTTTCGTCTTTGCTAACTACTATCCCGTCCAGTGGCGCTGGTAGCTCAATGTCTTTTGATCGTGGAATCAGTGAAGCTTCATGTCTTCCGAGAACAAAATTCCATTCGCTAAGGTAGTACCATTCATCAGGATTGAAGACTTTGTGTTGGACATCACCACTGGCTTGTGTCTTGTTCTTCTCGCTGAAAAGGCTGTTAGCGTATGTAAGCGACTGTAGCGCAAACGGGACAACTCCCTCGCAGGTGTATGCCCTCAAAACCTGCGTTGGGACTTTGCAACTGTCCAGACTCATTAGAATCGAGCATTGGTCGCCTGACTTGCCCTGAAAGGCATGCTGGCCGATGTTGCTCAAGAATGCTGCTGCATTGGGTCGTGAGAAGTTGCCAATTGTGAGTCCAAATAACAGTACTGTGTGTGGTAAATCACGGGCCTCTGGCGCCTCTTTGAGCCAGTGTAAGCCATCATCAAAGGTCCCATGTAGCCCAGCGTAACGGACATGACGAAAGTTCTGGGTCGGAATGGCTGCCAGTGTGGACTCAAGCTGCGAGGCACTTACATCCAGGGCGTAATAAGAGATGTTCTTTTTCTGGACTTCAAGAGCTTCTAGAAGATGAATGACCTTGTCTAGGCTCCTAAAATGAGATAAGAGTTGTATTAGCAGCAACTTCAACCGCTTTGCAGGGTAAATCCGTTTTCTCACGCGCTACCAAGGTCCACAACAACACTATTCATAGGAATAGAAGCGGCCATCTCCTGTGCCTTTTTTTTTAAGATTTGGACCTCCTGATGTCGCGGGTAAAATTCTGGCTGATGTGAGTGGTGGTTCCAATGTTTCAACCCTTCGTTAGCGTAGAAGAGAAGGGCGGGAAGTGTCTTAGGTTGCTTGCGAAGGCCATTGATGACGAGATCGACAATTGAGTCCTCAAATGTAGCAAGACGAACGTCGAGTACGTTTGGCTTACTCATGGTTGTGGTTAATTATATGTGTAACCAGATGGTTGATAATAATGAAACGTCTTGATGCAGGAAAAAAAAAAGGCTTAAAATTTAGTGGCGAGGAGGGACATTGCTAGCCATGACGCACTTACTAGTGGTATATGTGGAGCAACACGGGGCACGACTTTTGGCCCCCCTAGTACTTAGTATATGGACACTTTAAACCTGCAAAGACAGACCCATGAGGTTCCTTTTCTGTTAGCATACTCACTCGTTCACATTGTGCACTTAATACACCCGTTGTCTCTTCCGCACAATTTAGATGACAGATACTAGGCGGGACTTGCGAGGCCAGATATTAGCAAAGTATTGAAATAACATTCGTCTCATGATATGTTGTTATCATATATGGCTAAATGACGTCAAGGGCCTAGAGGGCCTACTAGTAATAGCTTTCAATGACTTCTACATTTCCTTGCGTAGCATTGTGTTAATAGCAGATGTGGACTACATATCTTTAAGTACTGAAAGAAAATATTTCAATGACCTAAGGGGTTGAGATACCCGATTCTGTGGCTGGTAGCACATTCCCTCCGTATCCCAATCCTCGCTTCCAACGCCTAACTTCGAAATAAACAGCCCATCAGGATCCAGCTTGGCTTTAATGCTTGCCAAACGCTTGTAGACTTTCTCTCCCCAAAACACCTCCTGGTAATTCTTCTCGTTTGGATCACCCAAGTTGCGATAGGATACCTTAAAACTCGGCTGCATTGAGTACAAGATAGGCATGTATTTGTTTGTAATCTCCTTGAGTGCTAACTTTTTTGCCTCAATAGACGGCTCGACAGATCGTACGTAGGTGACCAGGTGTGCGGATGATCGCCAAGCAGGATGTATGGCGGTGTCCAAGCCTTTATTGGCAGCAATGCGCCCGCCAAGGTTGCTAGTGAATAGGAGGTCATTTGGGCCGATAGGTAGCTTTCCAAATACCTGAGCCACCGTCGACGGGCCTTCAGAAGAGCCAAATAGTTCGTTTGAAATCATCATGGATGTCTGCAAAGTTCCGATGCCTCTGGGATGGATATCCGCGTCCAAGCGAAGCTCAGAATTGATATTGGCCACGAACTTGGATGATAAAGTGGTAGAGATTTTCTCTTCGCTGAGTGATGCAATATGTGGTTGGAGTAGTGTCTCAGCATGTAATACATTGGTCATGTTGGAAAAGTGTAATGTTAAACCGGCGTTTAGGATGTCTACGCTTGGGCGAGTGATAATCAACTGACCATGCACATTCTGCTGATTACAGGATCGCAAAATGGATAAAAACCTACTGATGGCCTTCTCCCAGAATGATGTATCTGCTCGCGTTGAAGAAAGAACTAGAGTCGAGACGACCGTCGGATCGTCGGGGAACGCACGAACAGTGGCCTGAGTGACGACACCAAAGGTGCCCCCCCCTCCTCCTCTGAGAGCCCAGAAGAGATCTTGGTTCTGGTGTTCGTTGGCAATGACCAGTTCTGCCTAAAATACTAGTAAGCATGGGCTCTGAAAAGAAACCGAACAGGAAATAGACGCCATACATTAGCAGTTACTACCTGGTATTCCAGTACATTGTCCACGGCAAGCCCTCTTGTGAAACCAGACCAAGAAGACACGCCGCCGCCCTGAAGGAATCCACCAACGATACCAACGGTGGGACACTCACCTCCCACTACGCTATATTTGTGGTCGATACCGTGCTTATAAACTTCCGAGTGCACGACTCCAGCTCCCAGCGTGACGGCTGGGCCTGAGCCCGTTGCATCACCCTGGACGAGAAAGTTGTCATGATAGTGGATGTCTTTGAGAAAGTAGGTGTGAATCTGAAGCGAATCTGGCGCAGCTGACCGTCCTGTTGCGTCATGCCCTGTGTTTTTAATCACCAAACGGAGGTTATGATCCTTCGCAAATCTGACAACGCCCTGGACATGGGCGGTCGATTTCACGGCGGCCGAGTACAAAGGCAATCTGCCTTGGTGGCAAGGAATCTCTTGTGGTCTCTCTGATGATGATACTAGCAAACAGCTCTCATTATCACCAGAGCCAGTCTCCCAGATCCAGTCTTGTAGGGTAGCTATCATTTGCGACTTTCGTCAGCCCTGTCTCTCCGAATCATCTGTCACTAGATCAGGAAAACTTACCTGGGTTAGAGGCTCGCCAACCGCTGTTACGACTCAGGTCTAGCACATCTCCACATGCAACAGCATCATACTGTGGATCGTGACACACGGAGCCCACAGGCTGAACATGGACTAGATTACCATCAATTGAAGCATTTAAGCTAGTCCACTGATGCAAATCTGGCCAACATGATTCCCATGGTCTGCATCGACAGGAGGGAGGATCTTGCAGCGATGACAGGAATCCCCAACTGAGGAGTAAGCCCACCACAAAGGTTACTAGGTAGCGCATTTGACAATTGGGTATTGGTAAATTCACCTAAGGTAGATTTTAGAGGCATTAACCTACTCAATCATGGGGGAATAAATGCTCATTGCGACGGAGACGTAATAGGGACGACATTAAGAAGGCGGTTAAACTTAACACCGGAGGAATCCTTTGGAGCTTGCCAGGCGCCAAGGGTTCACAACCTCGCATTCGGTTACTGTGGTGACCAATAGGATAAATGGAGACCATGGCTAGCTGCAACTGCCGTGACTACCTTGCCCTGCAAGATCCCTGCAGAGGCAATGCATATTATTACGCAAGGTAACAAGTAAGTCAGGCCACTATCGTGCGGGCCACATCACGTAGCACTAGGCCACCCTGAATAGGCATAGTGGGATCGCGAATCTTAAGGCATAATTAGCTAAGATTTAGTTAAAAAAGCAGGCAGTATTAATAATAACAAAGCTACGGAGTACTAATACTACATGTAGAGCCCTAGCCCTAAATCTAACGAATCAGGGCCACTAAATACCATTAATAGGCCCACCCGCCACGCCTAGCGCTATGCCTAATTAGGGTGGCCTAGTGCTACGTGATGTGGCCCGCACGATAGTGGCCTGACTTACAGGGGCAACTAAGCGCGCATCCGTCAAAAGTAAATGCGCATCTGCCACTAGTCCTAATTTATCTTTAAAAGCCACTAATGTATTTTCTTACTAAGCTTTATAAAGAAAATATATTCTTTTTTTTAGAAAAAAGCATAGCCATATAGACTATCTATAGGTAGGGAACTAGTAATACACATTAGTAATACACACTTATAATAGCTTTAATAATATTAATATTAATATCTTTAACAGTTATAGAAAACACACTTATTATAATCATTATAATTAGCTTTAGACATAGGTTTGAACAATTATTAATATTTACCACACTAAAAAAGTGTAACTAAGTTATTTTAACTAATTAGGACTAGTGGTGGATGCGCATTTACTTTTGACGGATGCGCGTTTAGTTGCCGAAGGGCGGATACACGGTTTGTGAGATTTGTAATCCGTATTTAGACAGTAAAGCGGTTGGCAAACCAAGCCAGAGTCCGAAACTCATATAAAGGAGTACCTATCCACTACAGTACATATTCACTACTAAATTATTGAGAACGCAAAACAAGCGGTGAGTATTTTCAAACCGCATATTCATTGTCTGAACCGCAGGCGAGACCCGAAGATATGCAGTCCCAGGTCAGGTTGTCATCCAACGGCAATCCTGCCTTCAGTTTCCCACAGAATGAAATGGGAGGCCCTGTGGATTGGAAGACATATCTCGAAGGATGCAGTCCTTGCAGTTTCCCATCACTTAGAACTGTTCGTCCTAGCCAGTCTTGGCCGGCGTCAGTATCAATTACGATTGGGGATAGCATTTTTAGAAGATTGGAACTCTTCTCCGAAAAGACCGGGATCAGCGTGGCCACGGTGTTCCGGGCAGCTTGGGGGCTTGTCCTTCGCACCTATACCGGACAGGATTCAGTATGTTTCGGCGACATGACAACAGCCCCAGGCGGTATAGATGCCATTGGATGGGTTGGTGTCTGCCGGGTTGAGCTTAGCGACACGGCAGTGATTTCGAAAATACTCCAGAGAATCCAAGCGGCTAGTGCTGATAAGCTTGCTATTCCTCATGTTCCCTTATCAGATGCTGTGCTTTCCAAGTGCTTGCCCAGTGCATCTTTGTTTAACACATGCATGTTGATTTCAGGGGGAGGAGAAAGGCCAGAAAAGACAAGCAGCACGTTTGAAAAAGTAGAGCTTGGCTATGATAATCAAGTTAGTGATTCCCCAGCACATTCAGAGAGCATAAATTACAATGAACAATAGGAATGCTAACAACGAGGCATTAGTACGATATTATCGTCCGAGGCAGCGTAGAAGATAGTGGAGCTGGCGCAGCCCTTAGCTATCGGACGTCATTTCTATCAGAGGAACAAGCCACTAGTATTGCAAATACATTTGAACGAGCGGTGTCTGACCTCATTGGCATTGAGAACAGGATTGGCCAAATATGTTTCCTGAGCGATCTCGACAAGTCACACATATACACGTGGAACAAAGATCCGCCTCTTCGTGCTCATTCCTGCGTAGACACCCTCATCCATGAGCGTTGCCTGTCACAGCCAACAGCTTCTGCGGTGAACGCTTGGGATGGCGAATTCAGCTATGGAGAGCTTAACCATCTCTCCTCGAAACTCTCGCGGCATCTGGTAGCGCTAGGCGTCGGCGCAGAGGTGTTTGTACCCCTTTGCTTTGAGAAGTCGCGGTGGACCACTGTCGCTATGCTTGCGGTGATCAAGGCTGGCGGAGCATTCGTGCTGCTTGACCCTTCTCATCCCGCTGAGCGGCTGCTCAGTATTTGCCAAAAAGTGTCGGCGAGGCTAATCGTGGCTTCAGCACAACATGCCAAATTGGCTGAAGATCTAGTGACCTCCATTGTCGAAGTTGGAGATGATGAAGCGGACTGGCTCACAGACAAAGGTATAAAAGCGCAAACTCAAACACGGACACGCCGGTCTGCGGCGCCAGGAGACGCTCTCTACGCAGTCTTTACTTCCGGTTCAACTGGCACCCCAAAGGGAGTAATCATCGAGCATGGGTCGTTCCACGCTGCCGTCTTCCCGTATACCGAAGCAGTCGACCTCAATCAAGAGTCGCGGGTTTTCCAGTTCTCCTCTTATGCGTTCGACGTGACGATTTTCGATACTCTCATGACTTTGATCAGCGGTGGATGTGTGTGCGTACCATCAAACACTGAGCGCTGGAGCGACGTGGCAAATGCAATCCAGCGTTTTCGGGTCACCCACTCAAGTCTCACGCCAACTGTTGCACGAATCTTGGACCCCAAAGATGTCCCAACTTTGAGAACATTGGTCCTTGGTGGAGAGAAGCTAGTAACCAGTGATATTACCAAGTGGGTGGATCAAGTTCGCCTGGTTCATCTGTATGGCGCGTCCGAGTGCCCGATCATGTCGATCCAATCGATGACCGGAGTTGCATCTGATTTCCAGACTACAGATCATGCAACTGGTAGTAACTGTTGGATTGTCGATCCAAACAACCATGACAGATTGGTACCCATCGGTACAATCGGAGAACTGGTGATCGAAGGTACTATCGTGGGCCGTGGCTATCTCGACGACCCGGAAAAGTCATCGGCCACATTTATTCGGCCTCCGGGCTGGCTGTGCCAAGTTCGAGGCAGTGGCTACCATAGCGCAGTATATAAAAGCGGTGATCTTGTCCAATACACTGCGGATGGCTCGCTTCGATATATCGGGCGTAAGGACACGCAGGTCAAGCTCCGCGGTCAGCGGGTCGAACTTGGCGAGGTCGAACACCACGTCAAGCTGACCTTCCCCAACGCGACGGATGTTGTTGCGGAGCTTGTCGTCACAATTCACGCCTCGAGCTCGAGGGCCCCGATTCTTGTGGCTTTCGTCCTCATTAGCCACGAGGCAGATCCCGATCCGGAGAGCCTACGAATAGGTCGAGGGGAGGGTTTAAGCCAGATATTGAGCGAGCCTACCGATCGGTTTTGTTCCCAGATCCCTATCGTACAGTCCAAACTTCAGCAATCACTCCCTTCTTACATGGTTCCAGGGATTTTCCTCCCGTTGGTGACCCTTCCACTGACCAGCACGGACAAGATAAATCGCAAGCTCTTGCGGGAGCTTGCAGGGGCACTATCAAGGGAGGAATTGGAAAGTTATCAGCCGTCAACAGGTCCTGTTCGTGCACCACAAACGCCAACGGAAAAGCTCTTGCAGCAATATTTTGCTCGCGTGTTGAACATCCCTGTGGAGCAGGTCGGGGGCGATGACCACTTCTTTCAACGTGGGGGAGATTCTCTCACAGCTATGAAGCTAGTGGCAATGGCCCGAAAGGACAAGCACAAACTCACTGTTCAGGACATTTTTGACAGTCCTCGATTGTCTGCCTTGGCATGTGTAGTGAGATCTGGCAAGGTCAATGGCAACAAGGAGCCGCCTCTGGAACCATTCCTGGAACCATTCTCTCTGGTGAATAAACATCGAGACGTTATAAGAGCCGCTGCTCAGCAGTGCCAGCTTCCAGTCCGGGTGATTGAGGATGTATACCCCTGTACACCACTTCAACGAGGCTTGATATCTGAGACGCTGCGAGACTCTGAGGCGTTTATCGCCCATCTCGCCGTTTCACTGCCTCCGGATATCGATCTCCAGCGTCTGCAGGAGGCATGGACCGCTGTTGCGAATGCTAACCCCATTTTGCGCACGAGGATGGTGCTATCCGCCTCCCATGGTCTACTGCAGGTTGTGGTCCGGGAGGATATCCGATGGATTGTATCGAAGAATGCTGAAGCGCAAGATTTTGTCGTTGGTGTTGGCAAGCCCTTGGTGCAATTAGTTCTCTGCTGTCATCGAGAAGGTCATCAAGTTCCGGTCCAGCTTTTGCTGATGGTCCACCATGCCGTTTATGATGGGTATACTTTGCCCCTGATATTTGAACAGGTCAAGGCAGCATACAATGGAAGCACCCTTGCGCTAAGACCAGCCGTCCCTTTCATCCGCTACGTACAGTCGATTCCCGATGGTACAGGCTACTGGAATTCGTTGATGGCGAATCTTCAGACTCCTATCTTCCCTGCCCTGCCTTCCAAAACGTACCAGCCGTTGCCTAATGCCATTATGAGGCATACTATCATCACTCCAGGCTCACATATAAGACAGTATACTCCCAGCAGTTATGTCCGGCTCGCATGGGCCATCACGCAGGCTTACCACCAAGGGACCCGTGATGTCTTTTTTGGAACAGTAGTATCTGGCAGGAACGCACCAGTCACCGACATCGAGTTGATGACTATACCGACAGTCGCCACGATCCCATGCAGAGTCACCTTGGATTCTCAGAGTCTGGTGCAAAGTGCCCTCCGCAAGATCCAGGACGACGCTATTAGCGGCATTCCCTTCGAGCAACTTGGTCTTCCTCATATCCGTCGCCTAGGAGAACACGCCACGCTGGCATGTTCCTTTCAAACCTTGCTGTCCATACAGCCGGCTTTGCCTCCCAGTACTGACGCATGGTTTGAGCAGCCGGGGTCGACTATTGATTATCGGGCTGATGCAACTTACGCGATCAATCTCTTTTTTGGGCTTGAAGGGTATGAGCTGAAAGCGACAGCACTCTATGATTTCAATGTGGTAAAGGAAGACAAAATGCAATCGATGCTTGTTGATTTCAGCAGTATCTTGCAGACAATGCATAAGAGCCCTAATAGCCTGATTCGAGACATCCTTGATGTTCCTCAACAAATGCGCGGCCCGATCAACTCAGATTCCTTATAGAAGACCTGCGCCTCTTGCGCCGCTTCTGCGACATAACGGTGAGTTTTAGGAGTGAAGAGTTTGGTGCTACGTACATGTATGAACGTAATTAGTGTGAGACGGTGTGGAAAGTGATGATAATGAATTCAGCTATCTAAGCTATCCACATGTGGCACAATGAGGCTATACGTACGAGGGCAAAAGAGGGTCTTTGCCCTAAGTGCTGAGGTCTCGCAACGAAGCCTTAGGGTGCGATCCAAGTTAGCGCAGTCATTTAAAAATTAGCGCAGTTATGTAAAATTCGTTATTTTTAGGCATACTATTACGTTAAAACTAGGGCTTTCCTATATTTAGTTAGTGTTTTTATAGCGTATGCCTTAGGTAATTACTATACCTTTAAAGGCCTTTATTTATAATATACTAAGTTAGTAAGGCTAGTTAAATAGCTAAAAGAGAAAAGCTATAGAGAAAAAGTTATATTTTTACTACTAGTATAGTAAAAAAGAGTACGCTAAATATTTTAATATATTCTAGTTAAATTAGCGTACTCTTTAGTTAAACTAGTGTACTTTATGTTTTTTTTTATACTTTATAATATAAAGATAAAGATAAACTTCTTTTCTTTAAAGTAATTCCTATTAAATTTAGTTAAAGATAATAATAATAATAATAATAAACTATACCTTACTATTACTATATTAATTATTTATAATGCTTTTTTTATAAAGAACTTACTATAAAATAATAACTGTTCTCCTATAATTACTAAGTATAGATTATTTATAGCCTTAATAGCTTTCTATAAGAAAGTCCTTTATATCTTAACTAAATAGTAGCTTAAAGAGATCTTTTATATATTAAAAGCTATGTTTTTTAACCTTTATTAGTAGCTTTAAAATAATATAAATATTAAGCTTACTTGTTGTAACAACTAGGTTAACAACGGGTTAACCGTTAAGGAAAGTGGAGCACGTGTGGCAACGCCGCAACGTGATTAGCTACATCCGTACGCGAGGCATACACGTAACTCGCAATCCCCTTTTCCTATAGCTACATAACCCTCTAAATAGCTTCCTTTAGTTAACTAATTATATACCTTTAAAGAGACCCTATTATACACTAGTGTATTACGTTATAATATAATATCGGCATGCCCTCCAGGGCTAGGGTCAAGGCCCCCTTTCCGCCCCTTTCCACCCTTTCCAACCTAGCGCCACGCGCCCGCCACGCGCCCGCCACGCGTACCACGCGCGCTACCGTGTGTTCTCTTGCCTAAAGAGGCAATTTGTGGGCTTACAAGGATCTGCTGATGGTTTACATGGGTTCTCCGTCGTTTTACTTGGCCAATAGAATTTCTTCTCCCTCCCCCTACACATATACACACACACATATATTATCCCTACACACATACATACATACATACACACACATACACACACACACACATACAATCCCTACACACACACATATAACGCACACATACACATAGCATAGTCTACTTACTCTCTGCCTCTCTATATATAGCACGCACAGGGGTCTCTTCTTTAGCTAAAGAGGTAATTTGTAGGCTTGTAAGGATTTGCTCATGGTTTACATAGGTTCTCTGTTACTTTACTTAGCCAATAGGAATTCTCCCTATACACACGCATATAACCTACCTACTTATTCTCTTTCTCTACGCATATATACATATAGTTTGCTTACTCTCTGCCTCTCTAAAGTCTCCATACACACACTTATTCTTATTATTTCACTATGACTATACCTAAAAAACAAGGCCCTGGCCGACTAGCTACCTCTGAGGAGCATAAGAAAGCCAAGAGAAAAGAACGTGATAGAAGGTATT
>JFGW01000374.1:0-23942 GCA_000729825.1 Epichloe sp. AL9924
CTTACGCTTTTAGCTTACCATAGTGGAGCACTGCTCTGCAAGGCAAGGTTACGAGTTTAAACCTAGGCTTATAACCTGTTGAATTCAAAAGAGTGGACCAATCTATCTGCACCTAGGATTACAAAGCCTTATGTATTTTTAACACCCCCCCTAGAATTGCATATCTAGGTGCCCTATTAGAGGTCCTAGGCTTATACTAGTAATTAAAAAAATTTTTAGTTGTTTTAGTAGGGTTTAAACTTATAACCTTGCCTTATAGAGCAGTGCTTTACTATAGTAAGCTAAAAGCATACGCTACGCTATAGTAAGCTATAATTACTATGCTACTAGGCTTATAACCTATTAAAATATAGGAAGCTAGTTACTAGCTAGTAATAGCTATATAAGTATAGCTTTATAGTTAGGGACTAATAGAACTACTATATTAAATATTTAACGTAATGTAATAGAAGGTTATAGTAGTTATTAACTAATAGAATTTAATCTAGATAACTTTTACAATATCTTATATACTAATAGAATTGATTTTAGTGATATTATACAGGCAATACGGCTATTAGATTAAGAGGCCTAGCTATCTAGCTAGATTAAAAAGATCTTCTTTCTCTTATATACCCACTAACTATATTAGTGGATCTAGGCTACTAAAAGGGTCTTAAGGGCCACTTTTAATTTTCCGTAAAATTCATTTGTATATAAAAATCAAAAAATCAACTCACTACTATACAAACTAGCAACCTATATACACTAACTTTTAGTCTAAAAAATATTCCTATATAAAATAAAAGCCCTATCTTTAAGCTTTAATTTACTATATGCAAGACTTTTGTATAACCTTTAGTTAAAGAGAAAATCGCTATTAAAGATAGCTATAGGGTAACCTATATGTAGGGTAACCTGCTTACGTCACCCTAGCTTACCTAATTACTAGTGGCGCTATAGTTATAGCTACGCTTATAGCCACAACGCAATTAAATAATCCATAATTGATTTGGATTAGTTATTCACATAGTTAGTCGCAGCTATTAATAGCTGCAGTGCAGCTGTTAGGCTTGCAATGTAAGCTAGTAATAGAAAGGTCCTTTGACTAGAAAGGGCTAAAAATAGGTCTTATTTTTAACAATAACTAATAAGGTAACTAATATAAGCTTTTTACTCTAACTAGGGGATTAAGTTATGTAATTTAATGTGCTCTAGAGCCTTTATTATTATTAGAAATGCCTTATATCTATAAGCACGTAAATAGGTAATTAAGGGCTTTTAAACCTCTAATATCTATAAATAGGTAGGTATAGTTTTCTATGCCTAATTTCACTAAAGTTTATATGGTATAACTTACTTTCTATAATATTTAAAAGGTATTTTATTTAGTAAATAGACTACTATATTAAAGACCTTATTATTAAGTTCTAATAGAAGCTAAGCCTTAAGACTTAATATATAAGCCTTTTACTTAATTACCCCCTTAGATTACTTTACCTTACTATTCTAACTAGGTATTAAGGGAGCTAAATTATAGACTATAATGCTAGTAAAGGCTATCTTATCCCTTATAGTGTTTGTAAATAGAGCCTTTTTAATATTACTATATAAAAAGCATAGTCTAATAGTAAATTATATACTTAAGAAGCTTATTATTATATAAAAACTATTATAAATCCTATCTTTAGTCTTAAATAAGTAAAAGAACTATATTAAGGTTATAAGGCATATAAATACATACTAATACCTATTACTATTCTAATAAGAAAAGTTATAGTAATCTAGATTAACTAATAACCTATAACCTAGTCCTTAAGGAAGCCCTTTAGGTATAACCTATAATCTCTAGTACCTAGCCTTACCTATAGTATATATCTTACACTCTATAAGCTTAGGTCCTGTTAATTTAACGCTAAGAGTAGCGTTTATAAGCTCTATAAAGGCCTTTTTACCTAGATAACTACTTTATTAATACTAAAGCTTTATATCTCCTTTTATAGGTAGCTTTAGTAGTTTACTTATTATAGCATAAGTTTCTTTTAGATTATCTAATAGCCTTAATAGTATATAAAGTTTATTAATATTATAAACCTTTACTATAGGCTACCTTCCTTTAAATAAAAAGCCTTTCTTTTAATTCTAGAAAATCCCTATATTTATAAGGATCTTTACTAATACTAGGTTTATGTAGAACTCTAGGATTAGTAAAGCACTTTATAATATAATTATCCTTAGCTTTTATAATACTAGATCTATAATAGATATATAGACTAGTCCTTAACCTAAAGATATATAGATTATACCTCTAGCCTTAACCTCTATTATAATAGAATTATTAAATTTAGACTATCTAAACTAATAAGGGTTATTAAAGATATAAATATTAGCCCTAGAGTTATATAGAACTATATTTTGCTTTATTTCTAAGCTATTTATAGTATTTAAAGTTAAATTAATAACTTCCTTTAAAGGTTAAGTGCTTTATAAGTGTATAAATAATAATATATTAGCTATCTTCTTACCTAGAGTTACTATAAGTAAGTTATTTATTAGGTTTTATAAAGGGATAATAATATTACTACTTTTCTCTCTCTTCTCTAGCTTCTAGCTTATAGCCTTTAATTTCTCTTATAAATTCTCTTTAAGATATCTCTTAATATTATCTTTAGAGTTCTTCCTAATATCCTAGTCCTTAGGAGTAGCTTCTAGCTTATAAAGAGCTTTAAATAAATTATAGAATTCCTACTACTTTAAAGTATCTCTAATATTATAACTAGAGTATCTAGGGCACTTCTTTTACTCTAATTTACTCTAACTATTTAATCTCTTAGTAGTAAAGGTATTATTTACTAATTTTATTATTATTAAGCTCTAAGGAGCTTTATAATCTCTTTTAAACTTACTAACTACCTTAAGGAAGCTATAGTTCTTTCCTTTATTAAGTAAGTTATTTTATTTCTTTTAGAATACCTTAAATTTACTTTAAAGAGAAATAATAAACTTATATAGTATTATCTCCTTAGTCTATTAAGTCTTAAGAACTAGATAATTCCTCTATAGTACCTTTATTATTATAGCTTACTTATACTAATTATAAGTACCTTTAGCTTATAAGTAATTATTAAGGTAATTCTCTATAAGAATAAGTATTTTCTTAGTGTTTAGCTTATATTAATTATAAAGAAGCTTAAGTATTCTATAGGTATAATATTAAACTAACTTCTTTTCCTTTACTTTAGTATTAAAGTTAAAAGAGTCTTATATATTCTTTAAAAGAGTCTTATAAATATATTCCCTAATCTTTAGTATTTACTTTAATAGGGTTATATACTTTATAAGATTAAATTAAAGTTTTTTATATTTAAAGTTAAATTAGTCCTTTATATTTTTATAAGTAAGCTTTTAATCTTTAAGAGTATTAGGGTTATCTAGTATAAGCTCTAGTCTTAGACCCCTCTATAGGTATATAAGTATTATAAGTTCTTTAAGTAATTTAACCTTATTTAGGTTAATATATTACTAGACCTTATAGGACTTTATATAGTTCTTAACTTAGGTATACTATTTAATCTAATTCTTCTCTAATAATAATACTATATTTAAAGTTTCTTTAGATATTATAATGGGGAATATATTAGTTAATTAGCGTGTAGGATAACTATTTAGTATAATAAAGGGTAATTATCTCTAGATATAAGTAAGCGTTAATTAATAATATCTAATAGAGCTTATATCTTTAATAATAATTAATAATAAGGGTAATAGAAACCTCCTAGGCTTATAACTATTAGATAGGGGTGTAAATTAATAATAGAAAGTGTTTAATTTTAGTTAATTAGAAGTATAAATAGCACCTAACTTTTATACCTAAAAGGTATATAGTGCGCTATAGTAATAACTAGTCTACGGAGGTACTTCTAATATATTATATTTACTAATGTCTAACCTCGCGTTTTATCCCTGTTAATGCGCGCTGCCCTTATACATCCTAAGCTTTAAGGGCGCTCTCCCTGACACTGACATATGCAACCTGACTCACTGCCCATCACATCTTCCATGCTCGCCCTACCTAGTTCCTACGATAGTCTAGAACGGTATACCGACCACCTCTGCGGATTCATTGCCACGCCTCTTGTCCGCCAGATCACGGGGGGCATCCACGTCAATGATGCCTTGATCCATGACGCCTGGCGGAAGTTGCCGCAAGAATGGACCGCCTGGTGGTCCTCGTGGCCGGATCATCGTCTGGCGCAGCAAGACCTCATAGACGGTGTTGACCAAGATGCTGGGCCAGAGACAGACGCGCGGGACGGGGAGCCACGGCCGATTGCGAACCGACCAGAGTCTCTGACCGAGTGGCTCAAGACGATGAGATCGCTCGCACTTCCACGAGCCCGCCGTCGAGGACCGACGATTCATCTTCCGGGAAACCTGTCCCGACGCATGAAGACCAAGAAAAGCGCCGAGGTGTCCAGAGCAGCGGCGTATATCCACGGCATCTGCCAGCGAAAAGGCATCACTCGAATCATCGACATGGGCTCCGGACGGGGCTACCTCTCCCTCAGCCTCGCCTACCTGTTCCCGCACCTGCGCATCCTGTCCATTGACGGCAGCCAGTCGCAGATCGCGGGCTCACGGTCCCTTGCCACCTCGCTGGGCATACCGGAGAGCAGGTTGGGGACCAGGGTGCGCTGGATAGACGGTTCCCCGGCCCTGGCGACGGAAATTGAAGAATGGGCTGGCGGAGAGAAGTGCATGCTCGTCGGCCTGCACGCCTGCGGGAGCCTCACGGAGAACATGCTGCGATACTTTGCGGGGGTTGCCTGCATCGATGCCGTTGCGGTCGTGGGCTGCTGCTACAACCACATGGTGCCCAGATCACCAAGTCACCCTGCCGGGTTCCCCATCAGCTCGGCGCTGAGACGGCGCGGCGTCACGCTCAGTCCAACGGCGCTGATGGCAGCGTGTCAATGCCCGAGCAACTGGAAGAGACCAGACATGCGAACCGGCCCGGGGGAGGAGTCTTCCGTCTTCAGCAAACGCCGCCTGTACCGGGTCATTCTCGAGAAGATGTTTGACGACAAGGGCGTCCGGGTTGGCACCTTGGACGGCGACAGGCCAGTCTGGGGCACGCGAAAGGGAGACGTGGCCAGTTTCACCGCGTTTGCGCAGCGAGCCATGGACCGCCTGGGCGTTGAGCGGGACAAGATCACAACGGCGGAATTGGCTGCCTATGAAAGGCGTTACGGACACTGTCAGGGCCAGATTGCTATCCTGTGGACACTGAGCGTGCTTTGCTGCAACGTCGTCGAGAGTGTGATTGCCATGGATCGGTTCTGGTTTCTCGGGGAAGAGGGGGCGCAAGGGGTGGACATTGTGCCCATTTTTGACGGGAAAGTTTCGCCCAGGAATTTGATGCTCGTTGCCGAGAAGAAGGTCAGCGGAAGCACAGCGCACATTTCTGTAGAATTGTAATGACCTTTTTTTTTTTTTTTTTTTCAATCGGTCAAATCGTATGCCAAGGAGCAGGGCGAACATGCCCTTGTCTCCTTGTACATGTAGTGAGTTGCCGGCCAAAGCCGAGAAATGGCTGGACGGCTAAGCCAGTTTGTGGCGGAGAAATTCAAATCACTTCGTTTGTGCCAAGGTGAACCATCCACATCCGGCCAAGCATTCTCAATCCATCAGATCCCCCCACATTTCTTCTCTTCCTCCAGGCCAGGGCCAGGCCAGGCCAGGTTTCCGTCGCGCGTCGTCGCGACCCAACTTTTTTTTTATTTTTTTATTTTTTCACCTCTTACAAAACTCCCCCTTGACTGCTCCGTATACTCAAGTCACCGCGTGTTTGCCCCCCCCTCATCCGCCAATCTCGCGCATCGATCGTCCATTTGTCTCGTCCCGGTTCCCAGTGTCCTTGGCGACCGCGCGGCGTTCATCCCCGGCGCAGTGTGAGCGAATCGAATCCATTGAGGAGACAGACGCGACAAAGACGCGACGCGAGAGAAAGCCAAGCATGGCGGGAGAATGGGCGAAACTCAAGGTCGTGGATCTCAAGGCCGAGCTCAAGCGACGGGGCCTCCCGCAGGCAGGATTGAAGACGGAGCTCGTTGCGCGGCTCGAGGAGTCTGACGCGGCGGAGCCTCGAGCCGACGCGACGGACGAGACGGACGAGACTGATGCGCCGGCGCGGGAAGACGTGTCCCGGACTGTCAGCAACGGCGATGATGTCGACACGGAGCAGCAGCAGGAGCAGGAGCAGGAACAACGAGATGTTGCTGACGGGGTGAGTCCCGCTGGACAGGAGGCGGGGCCTGTTCCGGTAGAAATGGAGCAGCAGGAGCAGAAGAACAGGATCGAGCCAGAGCCAGAGCCAGAGCCAGAACAACCAAAATCAGAATCAGAGCAGCCAGAGCCAGAGCAGCCAGAGCCAGAGCAGCCAGAATCAGAGCTGGAACCAAGACCGACAGCCGATGAAGCGCCAGCTCACGCCACCACCACCACCACAGCACCAGACGTCACGATGGAAAACTCCGCATCACGCCCCGGACCCCAATCCCACGACGCCGAGGCGCAGAAGCGCAAACGCCGGTCCGTCAGTCCCGTCCCCGAAGAACAAGACGCGGCCAGGAAACGAGCCCGTGCCGAGTGCCCCCCAGACACGGACGCGGACGCGGACACCGACACAGTCATGGACCACGACCGCGACCGCGACCGCGACCTCGACCGACACGTCGAGCCGTCCACTCACCCCGCCACAACAGCCCTCTACATCAACAACCTCATGCGGCCCCTCCGCCCGGCCGATCTCCGCGCGCACATCGTCGCCCTCGCCGCGCCCCCCGGCACGCGCCCCGCCGACGAGTCCGTCACAAAGTTCCACCTCGACGTCATCCGCACCCACGCCTTCGTCGACCTCTGCTCCGTCTCGGCCGCCTCCCGCGTGCGCCAGCGCCTCCACGGCCGCGTCTGGCCCAACGAGAGCAACCGCAAGGCCCTCCACATCGACTTCATCCCCCCCGACAAGATGGACGCCTGGATCGACGCCGAGGACGCATCATCCGGCCGCCGGCCCTCCACCCGCTGGGAAGTCGCCTACGCGCCCTCCCCCAACGGCAGCACCGTCCGCGCAGACCTCGTCTCGACCTCTCTCCTCTCCTCGTCGAGCAGCAGCAGCAGCAGCCGCCCCCTCGCCGCCGCCGCCGCCGCGCCTGCCGCGCCCTCATCCAGGCCACCCCCCGATGGCGTCAACTCCGCGCCCCTCGGCCCCCGGGGCTCCTACTACGCTGCCGACACGGGCGCCGCGCCGCCGCCAACCGGTCCTCGCGGTCCCCGCAGGCAGCCACCACCACCACCCCGCGCCATCCCCGCGCCATCCAGCGAGCAACTACGCCACACGCACGCCAGGCCCGTCATCTCCTACACCCTCGCCGCCAAAGACCTCGTCGACGAGCGCATCTCCAGCATGCGCTCCTACTACGTCCGCGACACGAGGCACCTCGGCCGCGAGATAAACAGGTACTCCTTTGAAGACGGCGGCTCCTTTGTCGACCGCGGTCGCGAAATATTCGAGGGCATCCGTCCTCCTCACAGGGAGAGGGGAGGCGGTCGTGGAGGCGGCAGAGGAGGAGGAGGAGGTCGCGGTAGACGTGGAGGAGGAGGAGGAAGTGGTCGTGCCCGTGGCGTGGCCGTGGGCGGAGGAGGAGGAGGAGGAGGGGGGTTCCGGCCCAGAAATGATCGGTACATTCCACGTGGGATTCCAGGCGGGGGAGGCTGGTGACGCTGATTGAAGGACATGTTGATGCATGGGCATGACTTTCACTGACCTTGGGAGGTGATTGGGATGATTGGGATTGATGCAGGGACGTTCGTGGGAACGCCTCCGACGGCACAAACTCACTCGGTCCGGGCGCGAGCTATGACAGCAGTACGCGCGGAAGATGCGAAATCACAGTGTGTACGGCGTTGGGGATCAATCGGAATGTGTAGCAGTATCCCATGATTTTTGTGACGTGGAAAAAAGACATGATATGGTAGAAAGGGTGAAAGAGACTGACTTGCACGGGATTGTAGGTGGTGGATGGGTGGGATCCTGCCATTCCATTTGGTCCGCTTGAGAAACTGCTTCGCAAAGAGCTTCAGAGACAGCAACGTCGCTCTTGTATATATAGCACGACAGAGACACGCCAACCTTGTATGAACACTTCATTTTTATTTTTTGGCTTCCTGGACGTGACGCGTCACGTCTGTCTGGTTTGGCCATACATCTTGCAACTATAACGACCAATTCCATTAAACCAACCACAAAACACAATAAACGCCTTAGCCCTCCTCCCCTCGTGTCGCCTGCAAAGCACCCACCGGTGCAGTGTCTACGCCGCACTAGCCAAAGGCGTGGGCTCAACACCAACACGCTCCTTGCTAAGGACGTTGAGCATGAACTGCGTGGGAGTATTGTCCTTGTAGACCTTGGCCGTGCTCTTGGCAAATCGGACTTGATCCAAATACTTGTCGAAGAGGTAGGCGCTGTCCATGGGACCACCCTTGGCTTCGGGGTGGAACTGGGTGGAGAAGATGGGTCGCGTCTTGTGCATCATGCCTTCGTTGCTACCGTCGTTCAAGTTGACAAAGTACTCCTTGAAGTCGCTGGGCAGGGTGCTCGCATTAATGGCGTAGCCATGGTTCTGGCTGGTAATGTGGCATTGGCCAGTGGTCAAATCCAGGGCGGGGATGTTGTGAGCTCGGTTACCATACTTGAGCTTGATGGTGCGGGCGCCAACGGCCAGGGCCAGAAGTTGGTGGCCGAGGCAGATTCCCATGATGGGCATGGAAGAGGACTCCATCAGACGAGCGAGGTTGTAGACCGTGTCCTGACAGTGAGTTGGGTCACCGGGACCGTTTGAAATGAAGACGCCGTCGTAGTAATCGGCGACCTTGTGAATGGGGTAGTTGTAAGGGAAGACGGTGACGGAGGCGCCACGGCTGACCAAGCTGCGGATGATGTTCTCCTTGACACCACAGTCGATCAGAGCGACGTGCAGATTGGCTCCCGGGGACTCGACAACGAAGGGGGCCTTGGTGCTCACGCGCTTAACGAGATTAATTTGGCCCGGATCGGTAAAGCCCTCGTCCTCGTCGGCGTCATACTCCTCACCGATGGAGATTCGGGCAAGCGAGGAACCCTGCTCACGAAGAAATGTGACAATCTCGCGCGTGTCCACGCCAGAGATGGCAGGCACGCCCTCACGAGCGCACCATTGGCCGAGACTTTCCACGGCGGTCCAATGGCTGTATTGCAGAGCCACATCGGACACGACGACTCCGGCACACTGAAGGTGCGGGGACTCGAAATACTTGAGAAGGTTGTACTCGTCACGCTCGGTCGAAGGCACGCCGTAGTTGCCAATCAGCGGCTGGGTGAAGACCAGGATCTGTCCACGGTAGGACGGATCAGACATGGATTCGCTGTATCCCACGAGAGAGGTGGTGAAGACCGCTTCGCCCGAAATGTTGGCATTGGCACCAAAGGCCGTGCCATTGAAGACGGGGCCGTCTCGAATAGTCAATGTGGCTGGGACCGATTCGGCAGGGGTGGTAGCCCGGGACGAGTTCAAAAGAATCTTCCTGCCAGTGCTTCCGGCGGTCTTCTGAGAAACAAATCGAGCCTGGCTGCGGAGGGCGGCGGGCTTAGCAGCCGGCTTAGCCAGATTGATTGCCAGTCGAGAGAACATGGCAACCGAGTCGGGATTGGTGGTTGGTGATAGATGATGACAGAAAAGAGGCAATTGGGTGTCAAGGTCTAGGAAGGCAATCTATGATGATTGAGACTTCCAGAGGTGGTCTGCGCAAGAGTGAGAGTAAGGTTAGAAGTTGATCATAGTAGTGAGGGCCAAATTTAACATTGGCGAATGGCGGTGAGTCAATGCAAACGAACCAGAGAGATAATCCTGTAGGAACGAACGCGTCAGTATATGTACTAGTCGTCACGAAGCGAATTGAACGCGAATATCGATTGGGAAACCAAAGTCAGAGCCAATGAGGGACAATGCCCATTGTTCTGGAGTTATGAAAAGTGAACAAGGAGAACCGAGGAAGAGAGTCCAGCGTGTTGAGATTTCCCGCCTCGGAAGCAATAGTCCACCTTGCTGGTAGCGAGCGATTGTATGTGGGAGCAGGGGAGAGGGGGAGTAAAAAAAAAAAAGGCCACGGGACCAGCCGATTGCGGCACATACCTGAGAGGTGAAGACTGACGGGCGCCCGTTCATAAGGGCGGATTCAAAGCAAGCTGGTCAACGTGACGGAAGAGTCGAGGTGCAAAAGCACTCTGTGGAGACGGGGTTGATCAAGAAGTTGTGATTCCTGGTTTGCTTGCGTGTTAATACGTGAGGATTCTATCTGGACCGTGGGGGGAGGAAGAGGAAGAAGGAAGGAAAATGGAGGAGCCGGTGACGGGGAAAGAAGGAGAAAAGTGTGACCTGGGCGGGACCGGGGCACACTAAATGCCTGACTCTGTGACAGACAAACGGCGCGAGCTGATTGGCCTATCAGGCCCCCCGTGTTCATCTGGGCGCCCCGACGCCCGCCGCCATTGTCACTGGAGATGACGCTGTATTGTCTGTTGTGGGGTGCCTGCCTGCCTGAACCTCAAGCCGCATCCATGGCCCATGGGCCATGAGCAACCATAGCCGATATCGTCGGTACCGCAGTCCGCCTCGTCCCAAAAGAGGAGCCACGCCACTGCATGGGCTTCACCACGTGTGATCCGTATGATGTATGTTGTACGGAGTACGGATCCGTATGTTGTTGCACAATACCGAGTAAGCCTGCCACAAATGCACACAGCAGCCAATCCACCACTATTTGGCAGTGTAACCCTGTGACCAAATCATCAACTCTGACGACATCTAGCCATCCCTCCACAGTGAATCAAAAAGCAGTCCTCACTCCTGTGCCATCTCATCTAGTGTATTCAAGCGATGGATCATGCATTCCAATTCATTCCAGTCCATCAGTTCCATGTTTTTTTTTACATTCGTTCCCATGTCCAGCCCACTGCACACCTACAACGCACCCAGCTCCTTCAACTTGTTAATCAAGCCGTCCACATCTTCCACCTTGCCACCGCCCTCTCTCGGCGCAGGTTCTGCACACATAATTAGTATCGTAACAGCGTGCAGCAACAAGTAAAAGACGACAGTCCCCCCCCTTCAAAAAAAAAAAAAACAAAGAGCCAAACTCCAGAGTAGAAATAGCATCATGACAAAACTCGAAACTCACCCGTAACCTTGAGAACCTTCAAGCGCTTCTCATTTTCCAATCCAAAGTCCTGCAACGTCTTCTTCTCCAGCTTCTTCTTCTTGGCCTTCATGATGTTGGGCAAGCTAGCGTATCTCGGCTCGTTCAGTCGCAAATCCGTCGTGATAACCATGGGCAGCCTCGCGCGAATCGTCTCCACGCCACCATCCACCTCCTTGGTCACCGTCACCGAGTCGCCCTCGCCGAACTCGACCTTGCTCGCCTGCGTGGCCTGCGGCCAGCCCAGCAGACCGGCGAGCATCTGGCCGGTCTGGGCGGCGTCGTCGTCGATGCTCTGCTTGCCCAGGATGACGAGGTTGCTCTTCTGCTCCTCGGCAGCCTTCTTGAGGAGCTTGGCCACGGTGAGGGGCTCGAGGTCGTCGCCCTCCTTGACTTCGACGTGGATGCCACGGTCGGCGCCCATGGCCATTGCGGTTCGCAGGATGTCTTGGGCCTTGGCGGGACCCGCGGAGATGGCGCAGATGTCTTCGACGCCGCCGGGCGCTCGCTTCTTCTCGCGGATGCGGACGGACTCTTCGACGGAGAGCTCGTCGAACGGGTTCATGGAGTGCTTGACGCCGGCGGTTTCAACCGCAGTTTGGGCTTTGTTGACCCTGGGTTTGACCTGGATGGTGGCGTGGTTGTTAGTTTTTCTGAGCAAAGACAGGCGCCGTTTGGTAGGTGCGGAGTCCTCCATACAGCATAGTCTATGACCCTTTTGATGGGTACGAGGATCCTGAGAGCAGACATGGCGACGGCAGAGATCAATGGCTCCTTGTGCAGAACAGTTGGATGGCTGCCCGTCATGAAAGTGCCCGAGTGCTCCCCGTCTAAGACCGGCTGGATCCTCGGCCATCCGAGTCACGTGATCGAAAATACCAGACTTTTTGTGGAGCTTGACTCGGAGCTCGGGCGGGAATGAAAGCAGTAAGGTATGTTTTGAATGCTGTTCAGGACAATGCAGACATGGAGAGATATTTTGATTGAATATTGCATCTCGAGGCAGGGTTGTAAAAGTGCTTCTTCAAAGTAATCGAGCCCTATACACACCTACAAGACACCATGACAAGCCCGTATACATCCTTCGCAACTGTCCGCATTACTTGTGGCTCGACAACATCCCCGTTGATATTCCACGGAGGCAGCAAAACACCGTTCATCTAGGCCTCTCTTATACATTTTTCAAGAGCTTTGATTATATTTTTTATTAATTTATTTATGAGCGACTTACTGAAATCCCCCCACCCCGAGTAGATATATCTCATCGTCGACCGTCAACTCCAAATCCCTCATCATGTACTTGCGTTTTCTTCTTCACCAGTCATCCCAACCATCCTGCTTCTGAGCCGCTGGCCCTCCCCCTCCCCCTCTTTTACCCATGCCCATCGCACTGGTCCCAATCGAGCTATTGGCCTGCTTCTTCTGCTCTGCCAAGCTCGAGAAGTCGTCCCAAAAGTCCTTGCGGCTCTCGTCGAGCGGTGCATTCCTCTTGTGACCCTCGTTACCTTCCACGAAGCGGCTGAAGCCATCTTGGGCAGATTTGCCCGCCATTTGAGCCTGTTTGGCGAGTTGCGCAGCTGTCAGTTGGGCTTGCTTGGCAAAATCACCGTCCGCAATCTATTCAAGAAAGATGTTAGCGGGATTTCAAGAAAAGTCCGGGAGAGTGGCGAAGCCGCTGAGGAAGGACATGGTAGTATGAGCTCATACCTGCTTCGCAGTGGGCTGAATATAGCCGTCATTCACTGTCTTGGCCGTCTTGGTCACCGTCGATGCGAACCATCCGAAGCCTTTGGTCAATGCCGCCACGGGGTCCTTCTGAAGATCCTCAATATTTGGAATCCCACCCTGACTTGTCGGCATAGGGGCAGGTGTGTTTCCGAAACCAGCGTACTTTCCGCCCTGACTAGGAGGAAGGGCTTCCGATCTAGAAGCGTTTTCGGCACCCAATTTCGAAAAATACCTGTCGTCCACCTTGACTTTGCCTCCAGGTCCTCCACCACCTGTTCTGCCAGGACTCTGGCTTCGACTTGTCAAGTGCATCAGAGGTGTTCCAGTTCTCGACCCTGATCTTTGGGCTCCGGGAGCAGGTGAGCATGCAGCCTTGATCGCTGAGGTCGCTGCAACCGGCCTCTTCTCCCCCGGAACATAGTCCCTCCCCTCGACCTTGCAAGACAACCTCTCCTTCCACTCCTCGCCAACCTCTCCACTATAGCGCTCGGCAATGGTTGCATCGTCCCAGGCAATGCCTCGCATCTCTGTATCCTCGTGCTCCTCGAAGAACTTCTTCCAGCCCTCGTTGCCTCCCAGTCGCATACGTTCAATCTCGCTCGCCTTGAAAGCGTCCATGGAGATACTGCGAACAAAGGAAATATGGACACCGAGGCCACGATGTACGCCCGCGCATGAGAGGCAGATGAAGATGCCGAACTTGGGGGACGCCCATTGCGGTGAGGGTGCACCGCAATCACAGCAAATGTTGTTTCTCGATTCTTTTTGGAGAGCGGCGAGCTAGACACAGGCAGCCATTAGCATACGCCAAGGTCGAAGGAAGAGCGGCAAGTTATGACGGACATGCCCCCCCGGTGACGGGCTCTGGAGAAGACATAGCGGAAACATGTCGGCTGCATACCTTGGACCTAGTCTCGGGATCAACCTCCCACATGGCCTTGGACGTCATTGTGTTGTTCCCGGCCTTGCGCCCCAGAGGCTGGTGGGAGGGAGTGAGTGAAAATCGGTGGAAGATGCAGTTTGGTCAGGACGGCGTCTTTTGGGCGTCATGGATTCAGGAACAGAGATGGGTGCCACGTTGTTTTGAAAAGACTGGAAGCTGTGGCATGCGCCGCTCGGCGCCGTCCTTCCAGGGAGGATGCGTGGTCGGTCAGTGACTGACTTTCCATGTACGAAACACGCTGGCTTGTGGGCGGGGCAACCCCAGCCTCAAACCCCGGAGTACATATGTAGGTACAGTGTACATTGGGGGGGGGGGGGGGGGTGTATCATGTGCTTGCTGTCTTGGCTGGTGCTCATTTTCAGCAACATGTGAAGCATGCTCACGGTCACGACCACAAAGACTACACACTTTTCTTTTCCCCAAGATTTGGCATAAAAAGAATTGAGACTTAAAGACTATCTGTCCCAGTGACCACAGCCAGAACCACATCGGCCAAGATTGGTTTTAGAATAGCGATACGTGTGCAGTTCTTCCTTGATAATAGGCCTTGAATGGTTTTCTTCCCAGTGATGAAAATATCGAGGACTCATCAAAAAAAGAAATGCCACCTAGAGAGTCCTGGTGCAATTTCCACCATGTCAAGCCTCAACTCATAATCTATGCGATGCTATCCGCCAGGTACATGGCGCATTACCCATAATTACTTGCCCGCCAAAATAGAGAGGTTGACGAAAAATCTACCATAAGTAATATGGATTGAAAAGAGAAAAAAACGTGAAAAAAACGTCATAATAAATCTCATTCAGGCAGGGAAACGTCCTTAGTCATCTACCGTAACCTCTGCCTAGAAAAGAAGACATGCCAAGCACCTAGGCAGCGGTAGTGGCAGGGACGGCCTCAGCCTCCGTGTTCTCCTCCAAAGGAGCGTTGGCCTCCTCATCAGTCTTGTCGGGGCTGTCAATAGCAACCTTGACAGCGATTTCACGGCCCTCAATCTCCTTGCCGTTCATCTCGTCGACAGCCTTCTGCTGCAGTTCCTCAGACGCAAGGGTGACGAATCCGAAACCACGGCCCTTGCGGGCCTCACCACGGGCCTGAAGCTTCTTGATCATAAATCGGGGAATAGGTCGGAGGGCAATCTTGGCAGAGGAAGGCTCGTATGCCTTGAATAGCTCAACAAGCTGGACGTGGGATATTTTAGCATCTATACGGTGCAACCGTTATGGGCATGAACACGGCTCACCTTCTCCTCGGTCAGGTCGTAGGGGAGGTTGGCAACCATGACCTTGGTCTTGGAAGGAACTCCATCGGCAGGGGGGCCGCGCTCGCGGCGTTCGCGCTGGGGACGAGCCTGGTTCTTGGTCTTTGTATTCGAGTCAGTCTTGTTCTGGATTTGATTTGTGATGTCCTTCAATGGTTGAACCTCAGAGTTGCCCTCAGCATCGGCTGGGGCAGTGGCGGCCTCAGTGGCGGCGGTTGTAGTGGTAGCAGTTTCGCCGTCCTTCTTCTCCTCGCCGGCGTCCTGTTTAAGAAGATTCGTTACTGTATGCACGCGCCAATTTGATACGACATCAAAATTGGGGAGTTACTCACGCCAGCACGGCCACCTCGAGCTCCACGTCCTACGCGGCCGCGACCACGGCCACGGCCACGGCCAGAAGCACGACGGCGAGAGCCCTCAGCACCAAAACCCTCACCATTGGCACCTTCGCTCTTCTCGGCAGCAGTTTCAGGCTTGCGGGCAAGCTGGACAGAGACCTTGCGCTCGAGAATCTCCTGGCCAGAGAGCTCAGCAATAGCACGCTCAGCCTCCGAGGGAGTGGACAGATCTACGAAGGCGTAGCCAACGGGGCGGTCGGTGCGAGGGTTCTTAGGGATCGAAACAGACTCACTGCAAGGGGAGAGCGGTGGTCAGCAACGCGTCGTAGACATAGAGTAAATGGGGAAAAGGTCAGAATGGGGCACGTGGCCTGTGGTGATGCTGACGCAAGCACTCAGTGGACTAGGCCGACGACGATGACAGCGGCCGTGACAATTCTGGTGCAAGTGTATGCAAACTATTGCAAGTACTTACACAAGATAACTCTTGAAGAAGTCCTTCAACTCCCCCTCAGTTGTCGCGTAGGCCAAGTTGCCAATGTAAAGGCGGCGGCCTTCCGCAGCGCTAGCCGAGGCGGCCTCGTTGGCGGCGGCCTTGTCATCGGCAGGGCTGATTGAAATATTGCTCAGAGCGTTTGCAACGTCATTGACAGCAGCGTCAGTGGGCTTCTCCACGTTGGTAGCAGACATTTTGATGATTGGATGGAGGATTATTGACTGTGAGAGTCTTTTGGGGGATATGACGTTTCGAACGTTGGGCTTGTGCGAAAAGCGACGTCCGAAAGAGCAAGATGGGTTGAGGATAAAGCTCGTGGATTGAACTCTGTTGCAATGAGGGAGGAGATTGGTCAGGGTAGCTTCGTGCCCTAGATGGAGATTGAAATAGACAGACGGCGGTGCGTTGCGCGGAGTCACAAATTTGGCTGATGTTGATGTGATGGAGAAGAGGGAAAGGGGCGAAAGCGAAAGGTCAGGAGTCGCGAATCTGAAATATTTTTCGGGGCAAGTCGTTTGCTTGCTGCAGCTGCAGTGGGCAGGGGTAGAAGGCAGGTGCGAGCCGGGGGGGCGGGGAGTGACTGATGGAGTTGGTGGGTGCATTCAATGTTCATTCAGTGTTCAATGTTATTATCCAAATAGCGCAGGAGCTCCAGCCGTCTGGCAGCAGCGCACCTGCGTGCCTGCCCGCGCCGCCGTCACGCCAACACTGTCTGGCACTGTCTGGCACTGGCCTTGCACTGGCACTGCACTGGCACTGCACTGGCGCTCGCACCCGCAGCAGCGAGGATTCTGAAGGAACAAGTCCACGTCGACAGGCCATTGCGGGGGAAGGTGAGCCGCCGGTGGCCTTTCGGGTCCTTCTGGGTCCTTCTGGGTCCTTCTGCGCGCCGCACCTGCTGAGAGACACGAGGTGACATGCATACTAAGGGTGCGATCCAAGTCGGCGCAGTCGTTTAAAAATTAGCGCAGTTGTGTAAAATTTGTTATTTTTAGGCTTACTATTATATTAAAAATAAGGCTTTTCTATATTTAGTTCGTGTTTTTATAGCGTATACCCTAGGTAATTACTATACCTCTAAAGGCCTTTATTTATAATATACTAAGTTAGTAAGGCTAGTTAGATAGCTAGAAAAGAGAAGCTATAAAGAAAAAGTTATATTTTTACTACTAGTATAATAAAAAAGAGTATACTAAATATTTTAGTATACTCTAGTTAAATTAGCACACTCTCTAGTTAAACTAGCATACTTTATATTCTTTACTATACTTTATAATATAAAGATAAAGATAAACTTCTTTTCTTTAAAGTAATTCTTACTAAATTTAGTTAAAGATAATAATAATAATAATAAACTATACCTTACTATTACTATATTAATTATTTATAATACTCTTTTTATAAAGAACTTACTATAAAATAATAACTATTATCCTATAATTACTAGGTATAGATTACTTATAGCCTTAATAGCTTTCTATAAGAAAGTCCTTTATATCTTAACTAAATAGTAATTTAAAGAGATTTTTTATATATTAAAAGCTATATTTTTTAATCTCTATTAGTAGCTTTAAAATAATACTAATATTAAGCTTACTAAATACTAGTTAATTAAGTAAATAATAATAATCTTCCTATAGATTATAGTGTTTAATAAGCTATAGTAAAATATAGCTTTTTACTTTAAAATAAGCTAGTTATTAGTATTAAGGATATTCTATAGGCTTATTAATCTAATAAGGTATTTATATACTACCTTTATTTATTAACTAGAGCTAGATTATATTTCTATATATATTATATTAGATCTAAGTAAACGTGCGTTCTATAGTATAATAAGCGCTTTTAATAGTATATATATACTTATATTTATCCTAGTAGCTAAGTAGTAGTAATTCTTCTCTTAAAAGAGTAATATCTCTTAGAATATACTAGTAGCTATAAATTTTAATAATAATATCTTTATATATATATTAGTAAGCACTAAGGGATTAATTTATAATAGACTACTACTTTAAACCACTTTTACTAGGTTATTTTAAATATATAGAAAGTGTTTTTACCTTATAGATATAGGATTTTATATATAAGCTAGGTTACTTATGCCCTTTATAAGTATTTACTATTATTTAAATAAGAATCCTAATAATAAAGAAAAGCTAAGAATAAGGGCTAAACTTTATAATCTCTAGTATACTATCCTTTAAGTAGTAGTTAAGAAACTCTTTAGATATTATAAGTAAAAGTTTAAGATAATTTACTATAGTATTACTAAGTATAACTTTATAGATTAGATTAAGATTATTTATACTATAATAAGCTTATTTAACTTTATTAACTTAGGTAGTATTACACTAGAAAAGTAAGGGAGGCTTAACTTAGAGGCTTTAGATAAGAATAAACTTTAGCTTATTAAAGAGGCTTATAAGCTAGTAAATAGCTTTAATATAAGAGGAAGTCTAGTAATATAGTAAAGTATTATTATAAAAAGAGGCTTTTATAGTTATTAGTAATACTAGTAAGAGAGAGGTATTAAGATCCCTAAGGATAGAAGTCTTTAATAAGGGAGGAATTAATAAGGAAGGAATTATTTAGTAGGTAGTTATAAGGTTATTAGGTAGGTAGCTATAAGGTTAGGGAGATAAAACTATAAGTAGCGTGAATTTTATATAGGTAAAAATGCTAGTAATTCTTATACCTAAGCTAATTTTACTATAACTATTTAATCTCTTCCTTTTTTACCCTTATAACCTTGCTTTTCTAACCTCTTCCTTTAACTTTATAACCTCTTTTTTTACCTTTATAGATAATAGCTAAAGTCTACGGTTATAAAAGCTACTTTATCCTTACTTCTAAGCTTATTCTAAAGTATTGTATTCTTTAGATCTTCCTTTACCTAGCTTATTACTTTTAATATCTAAGTAATACTATAGCTTTTATAAAAAGACTTATAGTTCTCTAATACCTTTTTAAACTTACAATCTAATAGGTTACTTTACTAGGTAACTATAGTATATATATAAGAGTACTCTTACTTCTAAACTTAAGAAAATACTAATTTAAGTGCTATAAAAACCGCTTTTACTATTAATTAATTTATATTCTTTTTCTAAATCCTCTAAACTAGTGTGCTACTTAGGGCAGATTTACTAGAAGGTAATAATCCCTCTCTAAAGCTTAGGGTTAACTCTCTTAAGCTTAGAGTTATAAGCTAGCTAATTTAGTTTAGTATAAGCGTAATAGTAAATTACATTAGTTATACTAAGGTAAAGGGATTATCCCTCTTAGTTAGATTAATAGTCTTAAGCTATTTAATACTATTATCCTTAACTATTTTAGTATTCCCTTATTAATTATTACCTTTATTTATTAGATTATTAAAATATTATACTACTACTATAAAGCCTATATTATTACTTACTTTTAATATAGTACCCCTAGCTAGTAAGTCCTTAGAAAATACCTTATACTAAGTCTTATAGATAATACTATTAGTAACTAAGAGTAGCTAGGTTATAATCTTTCTTCTAATTATACTAAACTTCTTTTTAAGTAGCTTAGTATTTATATTACTTATTTTAAGTATATACTTTACCTTATTATATTAAGTGCCTAAATAGCTTTTAGCCTATAAAAACACTTACTAATAGTCTTATAAGCTACAATACTTTTATTTTATTAACTTTATCATCTATTTATACTAAGGATAATAATCTTATATTATAGGGATAATCTCTTTTAAAGTTACTTAAGTTATGCTATACTTTATACTATTTAATTTACTATTAACCTAGGCTTTATAAAGCTTCTCTAGTAAGTATATTATTTACTTATTTATTTACCTTATAGTAATATTATACTAAGAAGTAGTAAATTAACTAGGCTATAAAGCACTTTAAGCCTAAGATAAGGGTATTTTAAAAAGAAAAGTATAAAGGTATAAGGAATTCTCTAATAATAATTAACTTCTTTATAAGGGAAAGCCTTTATTAATAAATAAAAGAGGCTAGGGTAGTGTAAAATCTCTTTACTCCCTTATATATTAATAAGGAAAGGTACTATAGATAGTATAAAGTAAGCTCTCTACCTATATCCATAGCTAATTTGTACCTATGGGGGTCTTAAGTGCGCCAGCTTTTGAACAACTGCGCTGACTTGGATCACACCCTAAATGCAGCAGCTCGAAGATGAGGGATTCGGCGTGCGTTGTGTAAGCAAGCTGGTCTTTTTTTCGGCAGGCATCAAGCAATATTTTTGGTGGGAACCGAGGTGATGTGCATGGCACTCTGGCGCTCCGGCGCTCCAGCATCACGCCCCTCCTTCATGCAGCCCCATGATTCAGCGCATTCGAGGGCTCTGCCCTGACTTGACCCAAGTCGTCGTCACCGTCACCTCCTGATCAGTCCTGCACGTGCATGCGCAGTCGAACGCCATCGCCTTCAAGGCAGATTCTCTCCGCCATTCCAGGGAAGATGAGAAATTCGATGGCCTGGTTCTGGCATTATCCTCAGGGCAGGGAGCACGGAGTATTACTGAATCGCACACATAGCCTTGGACAGCCTTGGACAGCCTTGGACAGCCTTGGACATCCTTGGGCATCCTTTTACGGAGCTCAGAGGGAGCACAACTGTCACAGATCACGTGCGCAATTGTGCAGTATAGATAGCGCCCCATAAGGGCTAGCTTAGAAGAATTATTATCCCTTTCTAATATATACTTATAGTTTAGTAGTAATTATATACTATAAGTATAAAAAACTAGAAAAACTAGAACTAGAAATTTTAAATAATTACTCTTAGATATTAAAGCAAATACTAGATAAAAGACTAATTATAAAGGGATAGTGCCTCTAGAGGTATATTAATATAATTAACCTAATAATCCTAAATATTTAGAGAGAATTAGTATAATATTTAGTAATAAATTTCTTACTATTTAATAATACATAAATATTTAACTACCTAGTTAAATAAGTAAAATAGAAGTTAAGATTCTATTAATTTCTTAATAAATAAGCATAAAAAGCTAGATAATTCTTGCCCTTAGATATAACTAATCTAGTTATAACTATAATAAGTTTAATAATAAGTGTAGTAGCAGAACTATCCTAACCTATAACCTAGATAATAGGCTATTATAGGTATAATTCCTAGGGTCCTAGATTTAGACTATTATAATTTAAATAGACTTAGAGTAAGGTAGTAGTAGAATTAATTAATATAATACTAATAGAATATCTTATTATAGTAGTAATAAAACGTTTAGAGGACTTCTACCTAGGGATACATAATTATAGGCGTAATTTTTAGCTAGGAAAATACATTAAGCGCAGTTCTAAGCTAGATATTTAGCTAGATAAGACCCTATATATAAAACTACCTATAGTTTAATAATTAGTAATATTATCCCTAGAATTAGGAAGGAATAGTCCTATAATATATAAGTTACTACCTATTATACCCCTTAATAATTCCCTATCTAAGTTCCTATCCTATTAAGTCTTAGAGGTAAACTAAAGGTATTTTATAGATTCTAGAGTGTTATTGTCACGGCTTGTACCGCAGGGTCTGATATAAACGAAGTGAAGGCTAAGATTCGTAGTTGCCACTAGAAAGATACTAGCTAAGGCCTAGTATATAAAGGTTTTAATCTCTAACCTACTATATATAATATACACTATCCTTAATAAATACCTTGCTTAACGAACACGTGGCTATCTTATAGCTAGCTAGCCTCTTTGTTATTAGAGTGGCCTAAAGGTTCTCCGAAGATTCACTATCATAAACGTCCTGTCTCCGACCTCTGCGCTCCTGACAGTTATTAAGATTATATAACTAGATATTATAAGGTTAGAATATAATAGACTAATAATTATTAATAGTAAGGTAAGGGCTACTACTAGATTAATGCTAATTATTAAACTAGCAAGCCTTAGATAATATAAATATAAAATAGATAATACTTTATTTATTCTAGGAAAATATAAGTATAAATTATATATTACTATAGTTTATTTAGCAAGGATAGGAGCAATAGTTACCTAGTTTATAGATAGAAATAATACTAGTAGTATAATTATTATTAAGAGCAGTAGATATTAGATTTTTTAATCTAGGCATTAAAGATAAGAAAGGTTAGGGAATTATAGTAAACGCGAAATCTATAATAATAATTTATAAGTGTATACTAGTATTTACATAATGTTTAGAGGATATAGTAACTAGCTAGTTAGAGAAACTAGTAAAAGATATATAGATATTATATTTATAAGGATAAGCTCTTAATTAGCATAGTTATCTATTAACGCTATTAGAGTGTAAATTACTTTAAGAGGTATTACTAAAGATAATTTACATATGCCTTATTAAAAGGTTCTAGGAACTACAATCTATAGCCTTAAATAGGATTAAGAATATATAATATTCTTTACAGAAGTATTATAATAAAGAGAATATTATAATCTTTATATATAATTTACTATAAGATATAAGAGCGTGTTATTAAGATAATATTATATAATTATAAATAGTTTTGTTGCGACATCCGGGTTAACGTCAGGTTGACCACTGAAGGAAGTGGAGCACGTGTGGCAACGCTACCCTATGATTAGCTACACCCGTACGCAAGGCACGCACGTAACTTACAATCCCTTTTCCTATAGCTATGTAGCCCCCTAGATAGCTTTATAAATTAACTTCTATTATACCTTTAAATTAGACCCTTTTTACACTAGTATATAATATTATAATAGCCTTAATAGTCCTAATACTAATTAGTGGTTAAAAAACTATAGATAAGTAAGGAATTACTTAAGAAAAGACCTTCCTTTAGTTAACTAAGGAAGCATACTAAAGGAAGATAGACTCTAGATACTAGATATTAGGCTTCTAAGGAATTTAACTTTTTCTATTGTAGGTTTAGAGCTATTAATAGAGGAATTAATTCTATTATCTATTATAAGAGAACTAATTAACTAACTAAGAAGTTTATAGCTATATATAATATCTTAAACCTAAGATTAACTTAACCCTTACTAGTTAAAAAATTCCTTAGCCTTACTAGCTAAACTATATAATATAATAATACCTTCTAATAATAAATAAGTACTATTATAGACTATAAAGGGAAAGTAGCTTACTAAATCCATAGACCCTAAAAGACCTAATAAGTTTACCTTACCTTAATAACTTTAAAAACACGCCTTAGCTATTATAACTAACTAGGAGAGCTCTAGAGAACTAGACCCTTAGACTACTAAGGATTAGGAGCTTAATAACTATATTATGGAGATAATTAATATTTATAAGAGCGGCTAATATAAAGATCTTACCCTATAGGAGATCTTCTATAATAACCTTAATAGCTAGACTAAAGAAACACTTAAATAAGCTTTATAACCCTTAGTGCACGAATTATAAGACTACCTCTATAAAAATAGTGTTTATATTATTTAGAATTAAAGTAATAAGATTATTAAATTATTAGTTTAAGTCCTTAAAGAAGATATAATACTACTATAGCCTAAGAATAAAATCACAAAGCAAATAGCTATAGGTAAATTTATCTCTATTAATAACCCTTCTATTATAAGCCCTTTTATTTACACTCCCTCTCTTTATAACCCTTTACTATATAATTCTCCTATTAATAACCCTCTTACTATATAACTACCTTTAAGAAAAAACACTTCTTAATCGCTAATAATTCTATTTATTACCCTAGAGTAACCGGTTTAATAGCTATAACTAGCTTAAGTTATACTAGCCTTAATAATCCCTTTTAAAGACTAAATTATAAGAAAGATCTTAGAACTTATAAAAGAATATAAGGATAATAACTATTATAGTAAGAAAATATATAACTTCCTTACGCTAAAAGTTAACCTATTCTAGAATGAATATG
>JFGW01000375.1:0-23727 GCA_000729825.1 Epichloe sp. AL9924
TTTACTATAAATACTACAAAATACTACAAAATACTACATGTAGTGTAGTGTAGTGAAAAAATTTCCTTGTAGTGTAGTATGTAGTGTAGTGTAGTGTAGTGCAAAGCTCTGGGTGTAGCTAATTAAAGGGTAGCGTTACCACACGTGCTCCACTTCCCCTAGTGGTTAACCTAACGTTAACCTGGATGTTGTAACACTAAGGGTTAATAAATTAATCTCTTAGAAGCCTAATAAGCCTATTATTAGGATTTTAGTCTCTTCCTTTAGCACACTCTATAGTTATTTCTCTTTGCCTAAATAGCCTATATATTAGCTTAAGGGGTAAGGGGCTATAGTATTTATAGAAATATCTTTTCTTATAATACCTAGCTTATTTATAATTATAGTTAATTACTAATTAGTATTAGTTTTACTAAGGAATATTATACTAATATATATAGGGGTTAAATTATAATAAAGTTAATAATAGTTAATAGCTAAGAGAGAGAAAAGAAAAGAGAGAAAAAGAGAAATCTAGCTAGAAGAGAAAAGGGGGAAAAGTAAGTCTAAAGTGCAAAGCCACTATAAGCGGTATAGGGTTGCCTATAATATAGCTAATTATATTATATGCATCCCTTTTGGTGGACTTATCTTTAGCTATAGTTAGACTAACTATTGTCCGAAGGTCTAAAGGAAGCCACATATTTACTTACTAGAGTATATTACACATTATATTACTAATTTATTACTATAAATTATAAATTATAAATTACAAATTACAAATTATAAATTATAAATTATAAATTATAAATTATAAATTATAAATTATAAATTATAAATTACAAAATTATAAAATTATAAAATTATAAATTATAAATTATAAATTATAAATTATAAATTATAAATTATAAATTATAAATTATAAATTACAAATTATAAATTATAAATTATAAATTATAAATTATAAATTATAAATTATAAATTATAAATTATAAATTATAAATTATAAATTATAAATTATAAATTATAAATTATAAATTATAAATTACAAATTATAAATTATAAATTATAAATTATAAATTACAAATTATAAATTATAAATTATAAATTATAAATTACAAATTATAAATTATAAATTACAAATTATAAATTATAAATTATAAATTATAAATTACAAATTATAAATTATAAATTATAAATTACAAATTATAAATTATAAATTATAAATTATAAATTATAAATTACAGATTATAAATTATAAATTACAGATTATAAATTATAAATTACAGATTATAAATTATAAATTACAGATTATAAATTATAAATTACAGATTATAAATTATAAATTACAGATTATAAATTATAAATTACAGATTATAAATTATAAATTACAGATTATAAATTATAAATTACAAATTACAAATTACGTAATTATTAGTGCACTGCTTATTAGCTAGTAATGCTATGTAAGGTGTTTTCTATTAAGGCATTTGTTACATTAGTAGCAATTGTTCGTGCAAGGAAAGCAGTTCTAGGAAATGAAAAAAAGCAGTAATATTCTAAAGTTGTGCTGCCACGCCATATCATACTGCATTGGACTTCTTTAGGGGGTTGCACAGCATGCTGTAACATCCAAGCTTGATCTTTGTTTCTGGAAATCAGGTTTGGCGGCGGGAAGTCACTGTGCCCCCCCCCGGGGGTGCCTAGCGTCGCATCACGTGGAGATGGGTTGATACACGTGTTCCCCTTTGGTTACTCATGTCGACGCGAGTACGGAGTAGCCATATTCCTTTCCCAGCCTGGAGCTCCAGCGGTTGTATGCGACGCAATTTGCAAGGCATGGCTGAAGATTGAGCAACAAAATTTGATCATATCCCTTCATTTTACCTTTGTCCTTCATGATCCTTCACTAGCTTTAGTCTAGGCGAAGGGTTTTCTACTCAGAATAATCCACTACCCTGCTATCGACCAGGGACGCACGAAAATCTAAGCAATGCCTAATATTCAAGGTTTCAGCGCTGCGCGAGCCCGGTCATACGTCTTTCGATTGCCCTTGTTTACTCGAGCCATCATATTGTTGATAGTGGTATTCTGGATCCTAAGCTTCCCTTCGCTGTGGAATATACAACTATGGGGCTCGTTAATTCCGGATGAGATCACTTTCGCAACAGGTGAACTCCCAGGCTTGCCGATCAACGCAAGGCGTTACGATATTCATTGTAATAAGTTAACTAACATAAGTCAGCATATCGGTTGTCAACCTTTCCTCTTATCCACCTTAATCTAATCCATGCGATTCTCAACCTCGTCGCCTTAACCCCCCTTATGGAAAGGTTCGAGAATGAGTACGGAACGCTCACTAGCCTGGCTTTATTTTTCGGCCGTAAGACCTCCTTTTTCCAATACCGAATTGGTAAAAAATGACCTAATAAGAAATTAGCATTGACTACTGTTCCTGCTATTTTGTATGTTGCAATTGAGCGAGGAATCCTGAGAGAAAACACGAGCGTCATGGGAGCCAGGTAGGAGTGATTGCGCGACCACATCGAGTCCAAAAGGGAAGAGCTAACACTACACCAACAGTATGTGGGTGTTTCTGCTTCTGGGTATGGAAGGGATTCGAACTTACAGGTCGAACCCGCATATCATCATTGGAACGTACCACATCCCAACATGGACAACTCCGTTGTTTATGATTTTTGTTGTGGCTGCGCTGATACCTAACACGAGTTTGTTGGGCCATCTTTGTGGGGTAGCGGTAGGATATATCTGTACGTCAGCCCGATCTGTATTGACCAACGAATTGTACTCATCCCACTCGTTCAGGCGGTCTAGGCTATTTCAAATTCGTCGCCCCCCCTGAGTGGGCATTGAGATGGATAGAAACTCGACTCAATCTGCTATCAGTACTTCCTCACTATGTGAGTATCGATCAGAAGACCTACGGCCGATTTGGAGTTTTGCCATCCACGACACGAATGGGAAACAGTGCAGCTTCCGATTTGGTGGGCAGTACTCAGCGCCATGGCCCTTAAGGACGTGCATGACAGGATCGATAGCATCGAAATGAGGCGAAATAATGAGTATAACTATTGTACGATATCTAGACGTGGAGTAGGCGGGGAAATGTTCGATCCATTTCGACGTTACGCATGGCCTTGGAGTTCACGGATATAATTTAGTCCTACGCAGCATGGTCTTAGACAAAACTCCAAAAGTGAGTTGTGCTCCTGTGTGATTTAAATCAAATATTTGCCTTGATCAACAGCGCTGTAGACGTCCAAGGGTCTACGAGGGTCTACATTTAAAGGCAGATTCGATCCCTTGTGATACTGCTATTGCGAAATCGGTCTACGAAAGTCGATTGACAAGTGCTTCCAACACCAAGACCACCAGCTTGAGGAATCAGTAACCCGCGTCGTATAATCCCTTCGTGTATAGGTGACATAATCTTACGGTGCATGGAAGGAGACAGTACTTTATTAAGGGCGTTCAAAATGCAAGTACATTATTTCATCTGTTGCTCTGAACTTTAAATGGATATTATATCACCGACCATGGTCTCTTAAGGGGGACCAGGTTTTAGTGGATCCTGGCTGCTGGACCCCCAGACCCCGATAATTGCAAGCTCTCTTGCTGCTATCACGTCTGAATGATGTGTTCCACCGACTGGCCTACCCAGGCGCTAATAAGGCAGGCAGGCAGGTAGCTAGCTACTATCCCTGCCCAGGAATGTCCTTGATTGCTCCTTGTATTATTGTTCCAGTGCAACAAGAGCTCTTCGCAACCCAACTTCATCTTGCGGTACCGCTGACATGTCAAGACTGTTGTGTAAGTACAACGTACCTTGGAATTAAGGGTTCCATCTTCTCTTGGCCATTGCATAATCAAACTGCATCACTAACTTCAAGGACCGTAATCGACGTTAGCATCGGCGCTCTCCTTGCGCCGTGACCCCCGGATGCTCCAGCTTCCTCCCTACTTATCACTTTTGTGTATTCTAGTCGGCGTAATTTGGCTCATCCTTTTACCGCTTGACCATTACTCCCGAAAAACGTACATTTCCGAAAATGCTTTACTTCCCGGCCAAGTTCACACATATTTTGGTGGTAGCGAGCACAATATTCTCCGAGCCCATAGACGCGAACTAGATACATTGATCGACGAGAGCAATCACGAGTGAGTGTTCTGAACAATCTTGCCCACTGTTGTAATGGCGAGTCGAGGCTTACTGGTACAGAATCAACAATCATCTGGAGAGCGTACTCAGCGCAGTGGGGATTAAGATTGGCAGACAGAACTACACGTACCATTCCGCTGGTGAGACTTACAAAGGCGAAAACTTGTATGGGATATTGCAAGCTCCCCGAGGAGATGCCACAGAGGCAATAGTTTTGGTGGCAGCGTGGAAAAACATCGATGGCTTATTCAACCGAAATGGTGTTTCTCTAGCGCTGACATTGGCGCGATATTTCAAGCGTACGTTTTGGCTTCTCCAATTAGTTCAAGCATGCGGTGACCTTAGCTGTAGATTACTGATGGAGTTCACAGGCTGGTCTCTGTGGTCCAAGGACATAATCATTCTCGTACCGCCAAATAGCCGCACGGGCACCCAAGCGTGGGTGGACGCATATCACGATGCTCATGATACCCACAATGTAGCCTCGTTACCTCTCAAATCTGGCGCTTTGCAAGGTGCAATCGCTATCGACTATCCCTCTGATCAGCTGTTTGACGGAATACATATCGTTTACGACGGTACAAACGGACAGCTACCCAACTTGGACCTGATAAACTCCATTGTAAACGTGGCGGGCGGTCAGATGGGCATGCGAACAGCCATTCAAGGCATGCATAATCACGACGACTCATACCATCACCGCCTGACAACGATGCTCCGTGGCATGTTGAAGCAAGGGCTGGGTATTGGGACGGGGCCTCACAGCAGTTTCATACCATACCACATTGATGCTGTAACTCTTCAGCCATACGGCAACGGTTGGCACGATGAAATGGCAATGGGACGTGTCATTGAAGGGACATTTAGGAGTCTGAACAATCTGCTGGAGCACCTGCATCAGAGTTTTTTCTTTTATTTGTTAATGCAGCGAGACCGTTTCGTCAGCATAGGTACCTATCTTCCAAGCGCAATGCTGTTGGCTGCCAACTTCACCATCATGGCCATTTCTTTATGGGTAAAGAGCGGACAGCCCGCCCTCTCTGCTCGAGGACTGAAACTTGGGAGCACTCAGCAAGCAGGCAAGGAAAAGGCCGTGCCGAGAGGAGCTGTAGTTCGTTTACCAACAGCTCGACCAGGAGAGCGAAATCTTTTCCTTCCTTTGGGAATTGTAGCAGGTTGCCACGCCGCATCGATTGTGCCGCTGTGTGTATTCAATAGTGTAGACGGCTCTGTGAGTGTGCCCTCATTTCCTGGTTTTGTATCCCCGGTTCTTTGCTGACCCTCGCATCTGCAGCTACTTCCCGCCGCTTTCGCCATCTTTTGTCTTGGCTCGGCAATTTTCCCTCCCATATTAGCACAGTTTCTTTCGAGCTTTTTTACAACGAGCTCACAGCATTTCCAGTTGACGAAGTCGTTTTCCTTACTTGTCCTCGGAATGGCGTTGGCCACCTTGGCAACATTGAATTTCTCTCTTGCATTTCTAGTTGGGATACTTGCTAGCCCACTGAGTTTTGTGCAACCTTGTAAAACCAACATTTCCAAGTACTCTGTCGCTGGCTTACTGAGTGCGATTGCACCCCCAGTCGTTCTATATGTTTCATCTCGGCTTTCTGACTTGCCCATTTCAGAGTTGCTGCGAGAAGCTAGTTTCGGGTGGAATGTTTGGGCCATGTACACCCCTATCGTAGTATGGTGCATATGGTGGCCGGCCTGGCTCATTGCTATGATCAATATCTTTGACTCAAGCTAGCTTTGTTTGGAGGTTGCCAACAGCATAACGATTTTCTTCTGTCCGAGATATTCTTCGGCCTCTGCAATATTGTATTTACTTAAATTATATACATTATTTTGTTGACAAGCCTATCAAAGTCTACAGCTGGTGTTGTCAACCTCGCTCGAGTCTTTTGACACTTAAATGCAAGGCATGGAGCCGCGTTGGGCACATCCCATCCATGCTTGGCTGAGCATTCATGACCGCGAGGCTCTTAGCAGACCAACTGTACCTCCAGCATAAAAAGTAAATTTTACCAAGCTCATCCGCCCTTCATGCCGCCCACACATCTTTACCAGCAGATTCGATCCAATTGCCGAGCTGATTGACGTTAGAGTCCCATTCAAGAAGGCGCTGACGCATGTTGCCAATCTGCTTCATGTCTAGCACCTTGGGCTGTACCCAGGTGATATGGGCGACTTGGCCAACTTGATCAATCGTGCCCCGGAGTAAACCCAGGCTAAGAGCTTTCATGAACAGATGTTCAATTTCATTCTGTTGAACCTTCGTTTCTTGCGCGATGGTTGCGAAAGTCATAGCTCGATCGTGTGGCGGTCGCCGGAAAACAGCTTCTGTGAGAGCGGCGAGATATATCTTTTGTCGCAGATGGGTCGAGTGCTCATTCAATAATTTGTTCGATGAGATATTGTCTGACAGAGCATCGTAAGCGGCGAGATCGCCCCGGTTGAAAGCAAATAACAACTCTCGCAACCAGGCGTCGTCGTCACTGCGGGCAAGAGCATCAAGTATAGGATGTAGTAAGAGTTCTCCGAAGTTATAGATACTATTTGAGACTAGGGCGGCCACGCTCAGATAGTAAGCTCGTCTGTGACGCTCTTCGTCGGAAAGTGAGGATAAGTCGATACAGGCAAGGTACAGAAGTGAGGTTCGATAATAGTTTGCAAAATCCATTTTTCGCTAAAGTCATTTTTTTTTTAGCTTAATAGACCGATGCGCAGAAAAGGGACATACCTGGTAGTAGCCTGCATTGGCATCATAGAACGCTGCGTGTACGACCGTTTCAACTGAATCAAAAGAATCGAGGATCTTCTCAGCGATATCGAGGTCCCGCCTCGCATCGTCGAGGTTGTTCAAACTCAATTTAACGCGCGATACGGCCACAGAAGCGAATACAAAAGCATCTTGCGAATTATCGTTGTCGACTTTCTTTACGACAGAGGATAAGAAGGACAGCCGTTCTTGATCATCTGTTTAAAGGGTCAGCGCGACTGTATGTTATAATCTTTGTCTTGACGGAGGAAATGTTCATTTACCTTTGCACTGTGTAGCCGCTTTCAAAGCGAGATCTACGAGCTTGAGTTGATTTATTTTGTCAGCAAACTTCAAGATAAAAACCTTGTAGAACGCCAGACGTTGTGGTGCACTTTTCGGGTTGCTAAAGAATTGAACGAGTGAATCAGTAAGCTGGTGCCAAAGCTTGCGCTCCCAATACGTTTCGAAGTCCAGAACCAACGCCTGCAGTTCCTCTACTGCTCTTTCTCTTTGATCAGCGAGGAAGTCGGGAATCGTTTCAGTCGTCATCATGTTGAGAGACACTGTGCGAAAACTGACAGGCTGCGCGACGTGTTGAGTTTTATTGCGTGCACGATGATAGTAAAGGAGATCTCCAGTGATTGCACCAGTATGGTTACAAGTTTTCTTGAGTCACGAATGCAGCTGGAAGTCGTGGACAAAATGTGATCGAAGAAAGGCTTTTAGAAAATCTATCGTGAGGGAGCTCTCATTGACGCGGCTCCAGCAGCCTGATAGAATATTACCTATTGTCAAGAAGTCCCACATGCTCACTCAACTAGCATGTTGTAGTTGCCGTACTGTCCCGTGAGTGATCACGTGATGCGAGCAGCCATCCTCTCCGTCGTGTATCTCAGATGCACCACAAGCTTTTGGGAGCCTAATAGCGCTAACCTCGAAGGGTGCTACAACCTCCGATCATCAAGCAAAGAGATTTTGGTGATGTATTTCCCTTTATATGCTGTGCGGCCAGCCCGTCAAGCCGCGCAAAATACCATTAGCAGACGATGGCTTTCTGATGTTTCCATCACAAGGACTGGCAAGCCGATTCTTCGAGTCGAAGGTGGACGGTGAGTCAAGGCTTGCACAAGTAGTCATTATGACAATCACTAATATACATGGCCATTTAGATCGTCTCTTGGAGGTACTTGACTCACTAAGCTCTTGCCGACGTCCAATGCTTATACTTTCTCCAGGCCACACAGCGACAGTATTTGGCGCAACCGGGCAACTAGGACGGTACATTGTCAATCGACTAGGTACATGCAACACCCTTTCTTTCATAGGGACTATATGCTTATTACAGCACAGCGCGTCAAGGATGCACAGTTGTAGTTCCATTTCGTGAAGAGATGGCCAAGCGACATTTGAAAGTCACAGGTGATCTCGGCCGCATCGTGTTTGTCGTACGTGGTGAACCCAGCGTGCCCGCTCAAGGATCCTTTGCTCCCTATTAATCTGACTTAGGAGTACGATCTTCACAACACTTCCTCGATCGAAGCCAGTGTTAGACATTCCGATGTCGTCTACAATTTAGTCGGTCGTGATTACCCGACAAAGTACGCTCCTATGTTACCTTGAAAAATACTTCACTCGGTTAACCACCTCTGTCAGAAATTTCTCACTCGAAGATGTTCATGTAGAAGGCACTGAGCGAATTGTCGAAGCTGTCGCAAAATACGATGTGGACCGATACATACATGTTTCGTCTCACAGTGCAAACCCGCAATCTGCATCCGAATTCTACGCTACGAAGGTTTGTCAACTAGCTTTGGGTCCTTATCTCGGTTATTCTGACACTGGAAAGGGTCGTGGCGAGCAAATTGCGAGAATTGTTTTCCCCGAAACTACACTTGTCAGACCAGCGCCAATGTTCGGGTTCGAAGACAACTTGTTGCTTAAGCTAGCATCTGTTCTTAATCTCTTTACGGCGAACAACATGCAGCAAAGGTACTGGCCTGTTCATGTAAGCGACTGCGTCTAAATCTAAAGTATCCTTCAACGCTAAGTGGGTTTCGTAGTCGATCGATGTTGGTGCTGCCTTGGAAAAAATGATGTACGATGACTCAACTGTCGGTGAGACGTTTGAGCTGTACGGACCCCAAGAGTACAGCTTGAGTCAGATTGCCGCCATGGTCGATAAGGAAATCTTCAAAAAGAGGCGGCATATCAATGTGCCTAAAGTCATTCTCAAGCCCGTTGCCGGCGTTTTGAACAAGGCGCTTTGGTGGCATACATTGTCGGCAGACGAGGTTGAACGTGAGTTCTTGGACCAGGTTATTGACCCCACAGCCAAGACATTCAAAGATCTCGGTATTGAGCCCGGCGATATCGCGAACTTCACCTATCACTACTTGGTAATGTTTCCCGCACATCGATGTCACTAGCGCTTATCTAACGTTTTCTTTCAGCAAGGATTCAGAAGCCAGAATTACTACGACTTGCCTCCAGCGACGGAAAAGGAGAAGCGGGAGGACAAGAAGTACATCCATGTGCTGGATGAATTATAAGGAACTATATGGGTGGGGCCTTTCGAAAAAGTGTGGTCTTGACAAGACAGAACCTCGGCGGAGGTACACAAATGTCGCGACTCGATTATTCGTCGGAAATTGTGTACATCATACAACCTATTGTGGGCAATTCGTTACATCTAATACTGTTTTATTTACTTTGTTCGCGCCTCAAAAATGTACACCGTACTATTACTGTCAGGAAGAGCTCCCTGAAGCATCGGATGTGTGGGCGCCGGTCGCGCATTGACTAGGATGAGACATCGGTGAAGACGAATGTATTAGAAGTACCTCCGTAGACTAGTTATTACCATAGCGCACTATGTACCTTTTAGGTACAAAAGGTGGCTGCTGTCTATACCTCTGATTAACCAAATCAAACGTTTTTTATTATCTATATTTACCCCTACTCTAATAGTTATAAGCCTAGGAGGCTTTAATTGCCCTTATTATTAATTATTATTAAAGATATAACCTCCGTTAGATATTATTAATTAACGCTTACAAATATCACAAGATAATTGCCCTTTTATTATATTAATTAGCTAAAACTCTTATCTTATGCTTTACTTAACTAATATATTTCCCTTTATAATATCTAAAGAAACTCTAAATATAGTATTATTATTAGAGAAGGATTAGATTAAATAGTATACCTAAGTTAAGAACTACGCGAAATCCTATAGTATATATTCTTTACGCTAGATAGCTAATTAGGTAGCTAGTCCTAGTACTCTAACCGCTTAGTTAAGAGGGAAAACCCTAAACTAGGAAGAAAAACCCCCCTATGTCTATAAATAGGCTAGCGCTAACCCTCTTTTAGGTCTACGCTGCGTTAGGTATGGTTAACTATAAGTGTTTAGTGCTAGCTTACGCTAGCCTTATCCCGTAGAAAATAAGAGAAAAGAAAAATATATAGTAGTAAGCCTATCTAGCTCCCTTTAATGCTAATCTAACCCTATTCTAACCCTACTCTATGCCTCCTGCTCTATTCTATAGCGAAGTAAATTCTAATTTATAATAATAATTCACTTTTTATTCGCTTTACTTCTAGCTCCTCTAGTGCCTCACTTTTTAGCTAACTCTAGCCTAGCACTAGTCCAGACGCCTCGTAAAGTCTAAGCATACGGTTTCGTCTAGGCCCTAGAGGACTATGTGGCTTAGGTTAAGAAACTCTATGCCAAAAACCGCGCTAAGAAGAAGCAGGGTACCACGGCGGCAAGCCTGGACCTAGCTAGGTCTAGGTTTACTAAGGAATAATATAATAAGGTTATCTTTTAGCTCTAGCAGCTTGATACCTAGGCGGCGGAAACGAACCAGCTCCTAGCCACTAGCCTAGTGGCTAAGGGCAAGAGCAAGGTAATAGAGGGTATAATCCTAGTTCCTAAGGAGGAATAAGGCTAATTCTAGGTTAGTAGGGGGGCAGTAGCGGGCTAGTGTAAAATAATACCTATAGTTTTTAACTTAAAATTAATCTAATAACTATTCTAAACCTATAGTCTTTTTATCTTAGTGTAATTCCGCCTTATATCTAGCTTACCTCTGTAGCTATATTATCCTACCTAGTGTCTTTCTCTAGTTATCTATAGTGTCTATTTATTAATTAGTTTAGTTACCTCTAGGGCAGCCTAGATCCTCCCCTAGTTTGTATTAGCTAAGGGCTAGGTCTTATGCTAATATGTAATATTAGAGTCTTCTTATACTAAGGAACTATTTAGCTATATATCTTACCCTTAGGGGATTATCTAGGGCTAGCCTCGCTTCCTATGTGTCTTTAGGCTATTATGTTTAGGGGCGTCTATAGTTATAGTTAGTGTAGTTAATAATTATATAATACTAGTCTTTAACTATATAGCTATAGCTATATAGGGGCAAAGCTACCCTAGGAATATGCCTTTAGAAGAGGAACTTATTAAGGCTAATCTTCCCTATATATAATTATATTATTATAGAGAAAATATACTTATTAAGTCTAGTGTAAAATTTCTAGATATCCTTTAGGTTATAGGTAAGTAGGCAGTCCTCTATTAGCTCTCTTCCGCGCTTATATTATCCTAGTTATCTATTAGAATACTAGTCTTCCTATCTTTTTTTTTACTCCTTATATAGTTATATGTCTAGTTTATTATTAGTAAGGGGGGGTCTTCTTCTATACTATAGTACTATTTACACTAAGTTAGCTATAGCCTATATTTTATTTACTATTTTACTAAGTATAATCCTTTTCTTAAACTTCTATTTCATCTTATTTAAGTAAAGGTCTAAGGGAGGGATATAGGTCTTAACTTCTAGTTAAGTAACTAGTATAGCCTTAAACGCTCTAGCTATAGTCTAGAGGTAGGTTAATTAGTTTACTATAAAGCTTCTAACTATTTCTTTTAGTTTTCCTCCCTTCTTAGTTAGGGTGTAATAAGCGCTTGCCCTATAGGTAAGAATAGGCTAGACTACCTATATGTATATAAGCTAGGTGTCTCTAAAGCTAATGCCCTATGCTAACATTACTAATATAAAGAGCATAAGCTACTACTAGGTTAGCTTTCCCTTAAGGATATTCTTATAGGTGCTCTAGTTAAGTTTCCTATTTACCTATACCCTAAGGAATTAGTATACCTCTATTAGCGCTATCTTCTCTATACTAAGCTAGACCCTTACCTATAGGGGCCTATAGGCCTTACTAAAGTGTATAAGTTTGGTTTTTACTAGGTTAAACTTTACTCTTACTTCCTTTACCTATTTCTTATAGATCTTCTATATAGCCTTAAGCTTTCTCTAGGTCTATGCTATATTCTTACTAAATACTATAATATTTATATTATTAGCAAATCTAATTGCTACTATACCTAGGATAGCTTAGAGGCATATATAAAGTTTTACTAAGTAAAGGAGGAAGAGAATTAGTAAAAGAGGAGATCCTTATAGGGTACTAGCCTTAATCTTAAAGGGTCTAGAGAGTTCTCTATTAAAGCTAAGCTAGCTTATTCTATCCACTAGGAAGCTTTATATCCTAGCTATTAGCTAATAAGGGATTCCTATTTAGATTAGTAAGTAAATTAGGTATAGGTAGCTAACTCTATTAAAGGTAGATAAAATATCTATCTAGGTAAGCAAGGTAATCCTACCTTTACTCTAAGCCTCTTTTACGCACTCTACTAGGACCCTAATTACGGTCTTTATTAACCTATTTATTCTGTTTCTTATCTATAGTTCTAGGAGGAGTCCTTTTACCTTAGTAAAGGCTATAAGTCGCTTTATAATTGCTACTTCTATAATTTTTCCTATAATATTTAGTAAGGAGATAGGCCTCTACGCATTAGCCCTCCTTATCTCTTCTATTATCTTGCCTAGTTTTCTAATTACTATTACTCTAGTAGTCTAGAATTAGGCTAGGAAATATCCTACTTTAAGGATAGTATTTAAGAGTTAGGCTATAGCTTCTTTTACTAGCTTACTATAGGCCTTAATAAGGCCCGCTAGGAGCTTATTATTACCTAGTGCTTTCTAGCTAGCTATATCTAATAGGATATCTAATATCTTTTCTAATCTAAACTAGTTATTATTTAGAAATAGCGTATTATCTAGCTCTAGGAAGGTAAGGTCTAGGATATAGGAGAGGTTTACTATAAGCTTAGGGAAGAATCTTTATATAAGTATACTTACCTTACCCTTATATATAGTAGCTAGGTTTAGGTTATTTTTAGTCCTTTTTAGCTCTAGTAGTCTAGGTAGTTCTAGGGGGGCCTAGCTTTAAAGCTAGGCCTATCTCTTTAGTCTCTACGCTCCCTTATCCTTTCTCTATATATTAGCCTTTTATAGGGCTTCCCTCTATATATTTCTTCTCTTAGTCCTAATAACTTATTCTTAGTCCTTATTTGCCTTAGTGTAGGCTTGCTAGTTTGCTTCTGTCCTTTATTATCTTTATTATCTCTTTACTTACCTAGCTCTAGTAACTACCTCTTTAGCTATCTTTAACCACTATACCTCTAGGCTAGGGAGCCCCTAGGGCTTCTATAGGGCTACCTTATCCGCTATTTATTATAGGTTTGTAATAAGCTAAGTAGTGTATGTGTTTATCCCTTCTTTATCTTATAGGTCTAGGGCGTTTTTAGGTTAAAAGCATACTACTACCTCCGCTATTATATATAGTTTATCTATTATATTCTACATGTGCCTAAGAGTCTGCGGGATATTATCTTATAGGTTAGTAAAGATACTAATTAGCTATAGGATATAGTTAGATCTAGTGAGGTCTTTTACTCCTTTATAGTGAACTTAGATATCTAGGGTTACCTACGCTAGGTCTATAGTACTATCCCTATTATCCTTATATTACCTAGTAGGTTTCCCTTAGGGTATTACTAGTCTAAGCCTTCACTAGCTTATAAGTTCTAGTAGCTTATTTACTCTATTAGTTATTCTATCTAGTCTATCCTAAAGGGAGTGCTTTTAGTTAAAGTCTCCTATAAATACGCTTTAGTTACGTAGTATCTCTATATTAATATCTTATATAGGGGTATTCTAGTTATTACTATAACCTTCTAAGTAAAGGGAATAGATATTAACCCCTTGAATTTCTACTAGTAACTAATTAGGCCCTCCCTAGGCTAACTATAACCCTATATTATATTTCTTATTTATATATATAGCATTATGCCTGTTATAGTGTGCGAGTTAGAATTAGGCAAGGCCTAGTGTAAGAGGCTACGGATGTTTTATGTGTTCTTACTCTTAGATTACTATTATATCTATATTAGTTTAGTAGTAAAGCGTAATATATATTAGGCTATCCTTCTTATTTATATTCTAAAAGAGAACTTATAATATTACTATATTAATTAGGGGGGTAGTAATAGGTCTTAGCTATCCTATACTAGTTTTATTCTAGCCCTAAGTTATTCTATGTATTACCTAATGCTTCTAGCTCTTAGCTATTTAGTGCTTTATTCTATATTTATAGGGTAACCTCTCTTTTTTCCTATTATTACTATAGGTTCTATAGCTATGCTAGCTCTCTCTTAGGCTAGAGCTAAGTTCCTACTAGGGGAGCTAGAGGTAAAGCAAGATAGTTATTCTAGGTATCCTGCCTTTACTATATTCCACTTCTCTTTTAGCACTAGGCAGTCTCTAGACTAGGCTAGGTGCGGCCTAGAGCATAGGATATAGTTTTCCTTAAGTTATCCGTTTATTATAGGGCATAATGCCTCTCTATCTTTATACTAGCTAGCTCCGCACCTGCTATACCTTAGTGCTACCTTATAGAACTTAGTAATATGTCCTATTTAGAAGCAGTTATAATACTATCTAGGTTATAGGGTCTTATTATATAGTTTAGCTTAGAATAGCTTTGCTTTAAAGACTATTCTATCCTAGTATATCTTATTAGTATCTTTAACTTTAGCTAGTCTAAGAATTAGGGTAGTTCGCTAGGTGCCTTTGCCCTAGGGGCGTCTCGCAGTCGCCTTAATTATATTTACTTTATTTGCTTTTCTAATCTCTGCTACTAGGTTTTCAATAGACGTGTACTTTATTAGGAAACCCTTAACGATAACGCTAAGTACGCGGCGGTGGATGGCCGCCTCCGGGCCGAACACTTCAATCCTATAGTATATAGTAGTATATTAACCTAAATAAGGTTAAATTACTTAAAGAACTTATAATACTTATATACCTATAAAGGGGTCTAAGACTAGAGATTATACTAGATAACCCTAATACTCTTAAAGATTAGAAGCTTACTTATAAAGATATAAAGGACTAATTTAACTTTAATATAAAGAACTTTAATTTAATCTTATAAAGTATATAAACCTATTAAAGTAAATACTAAAGATTAGGGAATATATCTATAAGACTCTTTTAAAGAATATATAAAACTCTTTTAACTTTAATACTAAGGTAAAAGAAAAGGAGTTAGTTTAATATTATACCTATAGGATACTTAAGCTTCTTTATAACTAGTATAAGCTAAACACTAAGAAAATACTTATTCTTATAGAAAACTATCTTAATAATTATCTATAAGCTAAAGGTACTTATAATTAGTATAAGTAAGCTATAATAACTAAGGTACTATAGAGGAATTATTTAGATCTTAAGATATAATAAACTAAGGAAATAATACTATATAAGTTTATTATTCCCCTTTAAAGTAAATTTAAGGTATTCTAGAAGAAATAGAATAATTTACTTAATAAAGGAGAGAATTATAGCTTTCTTAAGGCTATTAGTAAGTTTAAAAAAGACTATTAAGTTCCTTAGAGCACACTAAAGTTAGCTAATATGCTTACTACTAATAGATTAAGTAGTTAGAATAAATTAGAGTAAAAGAAATGCCCTAGATACTCTAGTTATAATATTAAAAATACTTTAAAGTAATAGGAATCCTATAATTTATATAAAGCTCTTTATAAGCTAGAGGCTACTCTAAAGGATTAGAATATTAGGAAAAACTCTGAAGATAATATTAAGAGATATCTTAAGGAGAATTTATAAGAGAAGTTAAAAGCTATAAGTTAGAAGCTAGAGAAAAAGAGGAAAAGTAGTAATATTATTATCCCTTTATAGAATCTAATAAATAATTTACTTATAGTAACTCTAGGCAAGAAGTCTACTAATATATTATTATTTATATGCTTAGAGCGCTTTTAACCTCTAAAGGAAGTTATTAATTTAACTTTAAACGCTATAGATAGCTTAGAAATAAAGCAAAACATAGTTCTATATAACTCTAGGGCTAATTGTGGCTTCCTTCGGACGATAGTTAGTCCGACCGTGGCCAAAGGTAGGTTCACCAAAGGGATGCACGCGATGCGATTGGTTGCATTACGTGTAACCCCGCACCGCTTATAGTGGCTTCGCACTATAGACTTACTTTTCTTACTTTTTCTCTTTTTCCCTCCTAGCTAGATTCCTCTCCTTCTCTCTCTTCTCTTCTATCTATTATCTATTAACTATTATTAACTTTATTTAATTAAACCCTTTTACGTTACACTAGTGCTACGTTCCTTGGTGGAACTAACACTAATATTTATATTTTTAATAACCCTTATTAGTTTAAATAGTCTAAATTTAATAATTCTATTATAACAGAGGTTAAGGCTAGAGGCATAATCTATATATCTTTAGGTTAAGGCCTAGTTTATATAGCTATTATAGATCTAGTATTATAAAAGCTAAGGATAATTATATTATAGAGTGCTTTACTAATCCTAGAATTCTATGTAAACCTAGTATTAGTAATAATCCTTATAAATATAAGGATCTTCTAGAATTAAAAGAAGGGCTTTCTATTTAAAGGAAGGCACCCTATAGTAAGAATTTATAATATTAATAAACTTTATATACTATTAAGGCTATTAGATAATCTAAAAAAAGCTTACATTATAATAAGCAGACCGCTAAAGCTACCTATAAAGGGAGATACAAAGCTTTAGTATTAATAAAGTAATTATCTAGGTAAAAAGGCCTTTATAAAGCTTATAAACACTACTCTTAGCGTTAAATTAATAGGACCTAAGCTTATAGAGTATAAGATATATGCTATAGGCAAGGCTAAGCACTAGAGATTATAGGTTATACCTAAAGGACTTCCTTAAGGACTAGGTTATAGGCTTTTAGTTAATCTAAAGTACTATAACTCTCCTTATTAGAATAGTAATAGGTATTAGTATGTTTTTATATACCTTATAACCTTAATATATTTCTTTTACTTATTTAAAACTAAGGATAGGATTTATAATAGCTTCTATATAATAATAGCATTCCTACACACTTCATTTAGGGTTTAGCTACGCTTTTTCTATAGTAATATTAAAAAGGCCCTATTTATAAATAATATAAGGGATAAGATAGCCTTTACTAGTATTATAGTCTATAATTTAGCTCCCTTAACACCTAGTTAGAATAGTAAGGTAAAGTAATCTAGGGGGGTAATTAAGTAAAAGGCTTATATATTAAGTCTTAAGGCTTAGCTTCTATTAGAACTTAATAATAAGGTCTTTAATATAGTAGTTTATTTACTAAATAGAATACCTTTTAAGCATTATAGGAAGTAAGCTATACCTTATAAACTTTAGTGAAATTAGGCATAGAAAACTATACTTACTTACTTATAGATATTAGAGGTTTAAAAGCCCTTAATTACTTACCTATACGCTTATAGATATAAGGCATTTCCTATAATAACAAAGGCTTTAGAGCATATTAAATCATATAATGTAATCCCTTAGTTAGAGTAAAATGCTTATATTAGTTACCTTATTAGTTATAGAGGCAAGTCCTAGTATATTATCTAGGTACCTATGTTATATAATTATAAGGTTATCATATTAGCGTGTCACAGAGAATAACACAGGAGAAGCACTGGATCGAGCGGTGTAGCAACGGAGGCGGGCTAGACACGAACCTAAAACGCGGAATTATATTAAAAGAGAATACTATATATCTAGAACTATTATTAGATTAATTTTAACTAAAGAAAACTATAGGTATTATTTTTACCCTAGCTTACCTTTACCCCTTTACTAAACTAGTTCCTAACTACTACCTTATTCTTTCTTAAGAACTAGGATAGCTTCCTTAATAATCTTAGCCTTACCCTTAGTAAGTAAGGTAGTAAGTAAGAGATAGTTTATCTCTATAGCTTATATATCTAACTACTAAAACTAATAAATAATCTTAGAATAATAATCTTTAGTAAATCTAGACTTAGACTAGTCTAGGCTTACTATAGTAGCACTTTACTTTTTCTTACTATAATTCTTAGTATAAAGCTTCTTAACCTAGTTAATATAGTTTACTAAGACCTAAATAAAAAGATATTAGCCTTAGACTAAAGCTATTATTATATTACTATAGAATTACTTATATTACCTCTAGTAACTATACTAGCCTAAGTCTTAACTAGCTAATAGTACTTAGTTTACTAGCTAGTAATATTTAGCTATAGGTAAATTAGCACTAAACTAGGCCTAGAGTAAGGGTAATTACTATTATTACCTTAGAATACTTATTATTCTAAACCTAGTAGTTAAAATATATATTAGTAGCTATACCTTTATATTCTAATTAGCCTTACTCCTAGACTAAAACTAACTTAACTTACTAGTAATATTATAGTATTAATACCCTAGGTAGTTAACTAAGTAAGACTTATAAGAAATATATTAGATATTTTATAGCTTACCTAACTATCCTAAATTAGGCCTAGAATAAGTATAAAATAAAGGTAAAAGTAACTTACCTTTAAATTCTTTACCTTAGCTTACTTTAATTACTTTAGAGTTAAGGACTTCCTTAGATAGTGTTTTAAAGTTATAGTTTCCTAGGTAAATTAAAGCTAGAATAGCACTAATAATAAAATACTTATAAAACCTAGTGCTATCTTACTAGAATTATTTATTTTCTATACTAAATATTAGTATTTAAACTAATACTAGACTAAAAAAGCCTTAAATAGCTCTAAGAAAAAGAAGGAAGGAAAAGAACTTATAGGAAGTTTAATAAAGAAAGAGAAAAGAGGTTAAAACCCTATAAAAAGAAAAGCTTTTTCTTATACTTATAAGAGAGGGGGGGGTTAATTTAAAATATTACTTAAAAAATAAAGTATAAGATATTTAATTAAATAGATAGTATATAAATAAACTAGGTATAGTACTAACTAGGCACTAAACCTAAACTACTTACCTCTTATTATATATAAATAAAACTAAGTGCTTAGACTTTATAAAACACTTAGACTAGTTTAGGGTTAAAGTTAGCTAAAAAGTAAGGCCTTAGAGAAGTTAGTATAAAAGTAAATAAGAAGTAAATTACTATTATAAATTAGAATTTACTATATTATAAGATAAAGTAAAAAGATATAAAATAGGTATAAAGTAAGACTAAATTAGTATTAATAAGAGCTAGAAATACTTATTATTATATACTTTTTATTTTTTATTTTTTATTTTCTATAGGATAAGGCTAGTATAAGCTAGCGCTAAATACCTATAACTAGTTATATTTAATATAGCGTAAGCTTATAAGAGGGCTAGTGCTAACCTAAACATAGATATAAGGGGGTTTTTCTTCCTAATTTAGGGTTTTCCCTCTTAATAAAGCAGTAGGAGTACTAGGACTAGCTATATAACTTAGCTATCTAGCGTAAATAATATATATTAGCGTGTGTTTAGTTTAATAAGAACTCCTTCTTTAAGCTAGAAGAAAATCTAGAATTAGCTTAAATGGAAATGATATTAATAATTATGCTACTTAAAGAGCTTAAGGCTAAAGACCTTAATAAAGAGATTAGTTAAGATCTTATTAGAATAGAACTTAAAGAGAATAATCCTACCTCTTTACTATTAGCTATAGGCTAGGAAAATAAGCAGTTTAAAGCAAAAATACCTCCTTATATAATAGGGAATAAAGAGAACCTTTCTAGTGCACTTTTGACCCCTCCTAAGTTCTCTTAGAAGGCACTAGTTACTATAGAGAACTTAGAGCTTTAGGTATAAGGTAATCATATGCTATTTTATAAGATTAATAAATTTATAAGTAAGGTAATAGCTAAACACATAGAGATTACTATAGAGACTAGTAAAATCACTAGTAAAGGCAGTAAGACTATAGAGAATTACGGTTCCTATAATAATAGCATTAATCTAGATAATATTATTATAGAAAAACACTAAAAAAAGGAATCTAGGAAAGTGTCATGGTCTAGCCCTAAGGGCTAATCGCGGGTGTCTGCGCCACCATGTGGGTGATGTGCCCAATCTATCTGCGCCATAGGCAACAAAAGAATACGTAATTATACAAGTTATCATTTACTTATATAATTAACACCTATATTGCTAGGTCTAGGCAAAGCCTAGATTATCACATAGGCCCTTTCCCTAGGTGACCTCCTTTCTCTTTAGCTAGCAATACCACGTATCCCCTAGGGACCCTCTCCCTGTAAGCCTAGGAAAAACCCTATTATAACCCTTGCATGTAGCCGATTCGAACCTATGACCTTAGGAGACTTGTACAAATGTCATAGTCTAGCCCTAAGGGCTAATCGCGGGTGTCTGCGCTACCATGTGGGTGATATACCTAATCCATCTGCGCTATAGGTAACAAAAGAATACGTAATTGTATAAGTTATTATTTACTTGTACAATTGACACCTATATTGCTAGGTCTAGGCAAAGCCTAGATCATCACAGAAAGCTAGGTAAGTATAGTTTTCTTCTGCTTTTTTATTAGTATTCTAAGGAACTTATTATAGTTTATATATTAAAGATATGCCTCTAGAACCTACCTATTATTATTAGGCTATAGCTTTAATATATTATAATCACTAGAAGGAAGCAATTATAAAGGAGCTTTTAAAACTTCTATCCTTAAACTACTAGGAGGATATACTAGATAAATTATTTAATCTAGAGCATTACAAGGAGATTATTAACCTTAGATAGGTTTTTAAGTATAAAACTAATAAAAAAGGCATAGTTATAGAGTTTAAGGCCTAAATAGTTATTGTGTGCTATAAGACGCGCACCCAGAAAAAACGCGATCGCAATAACAAGCACACGGGGATTACGAGGATAGATAACATAATAAGGGATAATAATATTAGTTATGTAAATATAGGGACTATTTAATCTATAAAGAGATTACCTATATTTAGATTCTTTTAAGGTTCCTTATTTATACCTAACTCTAGATTTTTAACTTAAATACCTAGCGCTACTATAGCTAATATTATATTTACTTTAATAAGATAAATTAATAAGATTATTTCCCTAACCTAACTAAAAAGTCACTTCTAATCTAATAGACTATTTAATCTAAATTATCTCTATTTATAAAGATAGGTTTAGCTATTATTATAATTACTACTATTAAGTTAATTAACCCTCTAACATAAGCAAACATTACTACTTCCTATAACCGTGGGCTAGTATTATGTCTTTTAGGGTGTTGTTTTTTGCTTAACAAAAGTAGTGGAAAAACGCGGTTTTAAACCCCTAAGAATTTTTCTGTTTTCTAGTTAATTTACTATAGACTAAGATTAATTAGAAGCGAGTTTAATTACGCTTTTAGCTATTTCCTAAGCTAACCTACGCAAAGACCCCCTTTATCTTATTTCCCCTCACTAAGACATAGATCTAAAGCCTTAACTAGGACTCTGTAATAGACACGGCGCAAAAGAAAGACTATCTAAGTACGCTAACCTAAGATAGTTATTGAAATGTAGGGAGCTAGTTGCCGGCTAGCAACAGCTGTACAGGTGTAGCTCTACGGTCGGGGACCAATAGAACCACCACGTTGAATATTCAACGCAACGCAACGGAAGGTTATGGCAGTTATTAACTAATAAAATTCAATCTAGATAACTTTTACAATATCTTATATACCAATAGAATTGATTTTAGTGACGTTGTACGGGCAATGCGGCTGTTGGATTGAGAGGCCTAGCTATCTAGCTAGATTGAAAAGATCTTCTTCCTCTCGTATACCCACCGACTATATCGGTGGATCCGGGCTGCTAAAAGGGTCTTAAGGGCCACTTTTAATTTTCCGCAAAATTCATTTGTATATAAAATCTAAAAAATCGACTCACCACTATACAAACTAGCAACCCATATGCACTAACTTTTAGTCTAAAAAATATTCCTATATAAAATAAAAGCCCTATCTTCTAGCTTTAATTTGCTATATGTAAAACTTTTGTACAACCTCTAGTTAAAGAGAAAATCGCTATTAAAGATAGCTATAGGGTAACCTATGTGTAGGGTAACCTGCTTACGTCACCCTAGCTTACCTAATTACTAGTGGCGTAGTTATGGCTACGCTTGTAGCCATAACGTAATTAAATAATCCACAATTAATTTGGATTAGTTATCCACATAGTTAGTCGCAGCTGTTAACAGCTGCGACGTAGCTATTGACAGCCACCTTCGCGACTGTTAACAGCTGCAGTGTAGCTGTTAGGCTTGCAATACAAGCTAGTAATAAAAAGGTCCTTTGACTAGAAAAGGGCTAAAAATAGGTCTTATTTTTAACACCCCCTCTACAAAAGAATTATATTAAGGGCAATTAAAAGCGTACAAAGAGACTATAGGGTAAACAACAACTTTTAGATAATAATAGATAAAAGGGAAAAATAGGAAAAGATAAAAGACCCCCTTTTTAAATTCCTAGCTATTGTTAAATATAGCTCCCTTTTTAGCGTTGTTTTTGGTTCCCTGTTAAAGGGATTTAGTTATTGGTTTTTAGTGATTATTAAGCCCTAAAAGCTTAATAAAAGCCCAATGAAGAGGTCTAGATAGAGGCTTTGTTAGACCATCTGTAGGCATTGACTTTGTATCTAGATATTCGATCTTAGCTAAACCCTCTAAAACCTGTTGCCTAATATAGTTAAACTTTAGCAAGGTATGCTTTGTACGGCTATGTAAGGCAGGGTTATAGGCAGTGGTTATAGCACCTTGATTATCGTAATATATCTGGATAGGGGGAGAAATAGGGGTTTTTAGCTCCTTAAATAAGCCCTAAAGCCACTATAGCTCCTAGAAGGTCTTGCAGATAGCGTTAGCTTTAGCTTCTAATGTTAATAGAGCTATCGTACTAGCTTTCTTTGATTTCTAGCTAATAGGTCCGCTAGCTAGCTTGAATAGATAAGCGTAGGTTGATTTAGAGGTCTTTTTATCCCCTGCAAAATCACTATCATAATAACCTATTAGGCTTTTGCTAGCTATACCTTTAGGGTCTCCCCTATAAATAATAGCAAGGAATTTAGTCCCTAATAGGTACCTAAGCAGGTTTTTAGCTGCTTTTAGGTGCTCTATATAGGGGCTAGCTAGTGCTGTAGATAGCCACTGAAGTGTAAAGGCCACGTCCGGCCTTGTAAGCAACATTAGGTACATTATAGTCCCTATAATACACTGATAAAGCTTGATTTCGCTAGCTATTAAAAGCTTGGTTGTCTGCGTAGCTAATACGCCTAGCTAAAGAGGTATGCTAATAGGCTTACTATCTAGTATATTAAATCGATTTAAAGCCTCTAAGATATACTAAGATTAGTGGATTTTCAGTATCCTTTTAGGTCTATCTCGTATGATTTAAACCCCTAAGAAGAATTCAGCAGGCCCCCTATCTTCTATTAGATAGACTTTATAAAGTTCCTTTTTAAGCCTTTAGATATAAGGTAAATCCGGTCTAATTAGAAGACAATTATCTACATATGTGATGATAAAGGTTTTGGTGGAGGGATTAAAGAATATAGCTAGGTT
>JFGW01000376.1:0-23698 GCA_000729825.1 Epichloe sp. AL9924
CATTTCAATAATACTTAGACCTAGCAAGCTTTAGTTAATATACTAGAGCCCCTATACCTCTTGCCTAGCTATTATTGTTCTCACACCTATTATATATAATATAGGTAGTCTTTACTAAATACCTTACCTGTTACGATATGGAATGTAATAAGTAATAAATATGTAAAGGTTGTTGTTAGATTTGTTATGGCTTATAACCACTGTTATAATAAATAAATAAATAAATAAAGGGCTAACTAGATTTTTCTTTGCTGTTAAGAACTAGCCTTATGGCTACTGCTTATAAGTGTTTAAAGTGAGAATATTATTCTTATAGAAGAAGAAAAGAACTATACTAGTGGTTATATAGCGCCTAGATTTATAGTGGCTTATATATAGCTTATATATAGTTTATATATAGCCCTAACCTAGCTATATATAGTTTATATACTTCCTAGAGCTAGACTTAACCTAAGCTTATAGCTTAAGTCTATAATATACCCCCTTACTTACCTTTCCTTTCCCCTTTCTATTTAAAAGTAAGTAAATAATAACTATAGTTCTCTAATATATAGGCCCCTAAATTAGTGTATATAAAGTTATATCCCTTTATATATAGTAACTAGTAAAGTAATATCTTTACTATATAGGCTATAAAAATTTTTAGTATAGGTTTGCCTTACCCTAGCCTTTTCTATTATATAGGTAAGTTTACTTTAATTTAACCTTACCTCTAAAAACACTAGCTTATCTCTTTTATAACCCTATTACTAGCTATCTTTACCCTTTATCTAGCCTTTTACCTTTACCTTTATCTTATATTTTATTTATTACTTACTAAATTTAAACTTTACCTTAAATAACCCCCTTATTACTAATTACCTATCTCTTAATTATATAATATATTAACCCTATTTATCCCTAGCCTGCCTTTATAAATATAATAAAGCTATACTCTAACTAGAGCCTAGCTAATTTATCTATAAATATAAATATTCCCCTTTTCTCTTTATAAAACTTATATCCCTTATCCTTATTATTATTATAATACTTTCTTTTTATATCTTTCTTATCTTCTATTATTAACCTTAATACTATTAATAAACCTTTTTCTTATATTTAGTTTATACCTAATTATAACTAATATACTTATAGTTACTAGCTAAGCTACTACTAGTATACCCTTGCCCTTTTCTTTCCCTTCTCCTAGCCTAAATAAAGCTATATATTTAGGTAAGTATATCCTTAAAGGTAACTCTAATATTAAGGCACTTTCTAATAATAAAAAGTATAAGTTTCCCTATAGCTTATATATAAATAATCTTTATACTAAAGAAAAGTATACTTATATCCTAGGGCTAAACTAAGCCTATAGCTTATATAGTATTACTTATTACTTATATATCTAGGAGATATACCTATATAGTACTAACCTAAAACTTTACTATATATTTAAATATCTTAAAACTCTCTTAATTAATGAAAAGGCTATTAAAACCCTAGCTATAAAGTAAACTATATTTATTAAGGGATAATATTATTGGTTACACTAAGGGTCGTTGCACTAGTGCACAAAGGGTTAAATTTAATAAAGTTAATAATAATAGATAATAACTAAGAGAGAAAAGAAGAGGGAAAAGAAGAGAAATATAGCTAGGAGTAAAGGTAAGAGAAAAGGGGGAAAAGTAAGGCTATAGTATAGTGCCACTATAAATAGTGTAGGGTAGCTTGTAATATAGCTAATTACATTATATATATCCCTTTAGTAGCTTTACCCTTTAGCTATAGTTAGACTAACTATTATCTAAAGGTCTAAAGGAAGCTATACTAGTAGTCTCTCTTTTCTTTATAGCTAAAGGAGCCTAAAAACGTAATAAAAATTAAATTAAAGAAAAGTGTATATAAGTAAATCCCTTTATAAGAATCTATAGCTTTAATTAGCTAGTGTAACTTTAGTTATTTTAATTAACCTAGGTACCTTAATTTATACTTACTAACCTATTATCTTAATTCTCCCCTTTACCTGACCTTATAAGTCTCTTAACCTAGCCTTCTATATAAATTATTAATTCATTTAAATGAATTAAGGTTTAAAGAGCTAAATTTAGTAATACCTTTATTATTATATTAGCTAGATTATTACTACTATTAATCTACCTAACCTTATAGATCTCTCTTCTCTTATATAACTATTAAAGGGCTATAATATTAATTATAAGCTACTTCTCTTTTATTATACCTAGCTTTATAAGGTATTTATATAATAAGAAGGAGTTAGTATAAAGAATTATTAGAATTTAAGGTATCTTTAATTAGTCTATAATTAGATAAAAAGTTCTAGATATTATATACATAATATTAGCGCCTTAAACTATACTATATAGCTCTAATATAAGTGTGCTATAAGTTATATACTTACTTTCTATAAAGCTATATATAATAATATTACCTTGTAAGGTAAAGGTATTATTATCCTTTATTACTTTATTACTAATTATAATTACATACCTAATCTATAAGCTAAGGTCTTTATTATTAGTAAGAGACTTATTTATAAATATAAAGAGCTTTACTTCTTTAAGAGTTAAGGGAATATACTATAATCCTTATTACTAATACTTAATTTACTACTTAAGGCATTTATTAAGTTATAAGATATTATTTACAAAGGGTTCTTAGTATTATATAGTAATTAATAAATTATAAAATACTTCTATTTAGTAAACTATTATAATATAGCTCCCTTAGGCTCTTTGCTCTATATAGTCCTATTTTACTATTAGTAATTATAGATTAATTTCCTTAATTTTCTAACTTTAGCCCTTTTAGGTTAGGGTTAGTAAGTTATTAGCATTTTAAGTTAGGATATAGCTATTAAAATAAGGGGATTTATAGTTATTAAGTATTATTTTTCTTTTACTATAAACTTTACTTTCTAAAGCTCTTTTTCTTCTTTCTTAAAGAAGTTATTATTACTAAGGCCTAGGGTATTATCTATTTACATTCCTATAATACTAAAGAGATTTTTATTATTTTGGGCGATAATTAATAAGTAAGGATTATAAGTTAAAGTTATTATATTAAGGTTATCTCTATAGTAATAAAAGTACATTACTTACTAGTAGGTTCTAGCCTTTATAATCCTATAAAGAGGCTTAATTACCTCTATTACTATGCCTTCTGGAAAGAGGTATAGAATTTACTTAGGTAACCTTATAATAATAAGCCTATTTAGATTTATTTGTAATTAAATATAGGCTTAAGTAATATCTTACAACTAAAGGTAAATACCTTATTACCTTAATAATAAAGTAAAAGCTATAATAATCTATTAGCTTAACTACTATATTATTAGTAATTAGGTTAAGATAGCTTCCTTTTCTTTATTATTATACCCTTATATAATAAGGTATAATTTCTTATATAGTAATTTAGTCCCTTTACCTTTAATCTCTCTAACTATATAAGAATTAAAGATCCTTTAGCCTCTATACTTTCTAGGGTTAAATATTATAAACCTAAATATATTATAAGCTTATAAAGTATTAATCTTAGCTTAGTTAGATTATTTAAAAGGCTTACCTAAAGTTATAATCTTTCTCTCCTAGTAAAGTTAAAGGGTAAGGTTTTAATTAGCCTTTTCCTTTACTATAAGGAATACTAGATTTAGTATTTCTCTAGCTATAATCTCTTTAATTAATACTTCCTCTTAGTCTTTATTAATAAGTATAAAAAGCTTTATAGGTTTAATAACTTCTTTAGGATTATAAGGCTTAGCCTTAATAGCCTTTATTTTTATTACCTTAAGGCTATTAGCTTTATAGCTTCCTATAGGGGTAGCTTTTACTACCTTAAGATAAGCTATAAGGTCTTTAACTCTATAGCTTTCTATAAAGTCTTTAACTCTATAGCTTCCTATAGGGGTTACTTTAGCTTTATAAGCCTCTATAGGCTTTTTAGTGCCCTTATTAATATAAAATTAGACTATAAAGGCCTTTCTTAGCTTTCCTTACTTTCTCTTTACTAGTAGCTTTTCTTTTTCTTTTACCTTTACCTTACTACCCTTTACTAGTAGCTTATTTCCTTCTAGCCTCCTTATTAAAGGTATTTTGTCAGGCGGAAAACAACACCCCAAAAGACACGATACTAGCCCATGGTCGTAGGTAGCGGTGACGTCTGCTTACGTTAGAAGGGTTAATTAACTTAATAGCAGCGATTATAACAATAGCTAAATCTATCTCTATAGATAGACATAATTTAGATTAAATAGTCTATTAGATTAGAAGTGACTTTTTAGTTAAGTTAGGGAAATAATCTTATTAATTTATCTTATTAAGGTAAACATAATAGTAGCTATAGTAGTGCTAGGTATTTAAGTTAAAAATCTAAAGTTAGGCGTGCATAAAGAACCTTAAAAGAATCTAGCTATAGGTAATCTCTTTATAGATTAAATAGTCCCCTTGCCTAGATAACTAATATTATTATCCCTTATTGTGTTATTTATCCTTATAATCCCTTATATCCCTTCCCTTATATCCCTTATGCTTATTATTATATTTCGCGCGTTTATAGGCGCGCGTATTATAGTATATAATACCTCCCTCCCTAACTGTTTTCCTTTCCTAGCCCCTAGGAAAGGGAAAATAGTAATAAAGGGTAATAACTAAAGTATTCTTAAGCGTAACTAATAGTATAGTGCTATGTTTTGAGGGAAGGTATTATTTAATCTAGCATATATAGGTCTAAAGCTTTTATAAGAAAAGTAAAAGGATAGAAGGAAAAAAAAATAAAAAATAAACCTCCCTAGCTAGAGACCTAGATTTTTTATCTCCCTAGAGAGCTTTAGTGTCTTTAGTGTTTATAGGTAGGTAGTAGGCAATGTTAGTAAGGGAGTGCGTAGCGTGGGTTACTTTAATTCTTACTAGCTTACTCTCTTTTCTTAATCCTTATGTTAATTAATTAATCCTATAGCATGCTTTTTCTCTTATTTATAAGCTTTAATAATCTCTAGCTATATCCTATAGGAAACTAAGCTAGGTAGCACTACTAAAGCATATATAAATAATATTAGTAGTAGCATAACTATTTTCCTTTAAGTTACTTATTCTAACTTAAGAAAAGGGAGAAGATTAATTATTATAGCTTATCCTATATCTCCAAGGGGGCAGTGTATAGTGTTCTCTTTTACTTACTTAACTAGGGTTTTATAGTTATATACCTAGTCCTCCTTAATAACTCTATAGATTTGCTATAACCTTAGCTAATCCTTAATATCTATCTAGAATAACTTATTAGTCACTACTTACTATTATTAAAGAGTTTAGTTTATAATATTATATATTTATCCCTGCCTACCTCGCTAGAGCGCCTTAAGTTTTATAGCTAGAGACTATAGTATCTCTTTATATCTAGCTAAAGATAATAGTCCTAATAAGGACTCTTATAATTCCTAGGAACTTACCCTTTTACTTAATCTTTACTCCTTAGTTTCCTATTAACGCTTATTATCTATATCCTATTACATTTACCTTTCCTATTCTTATAATATTTCTTAGATACTAATATTAAAGACTTTAGAATCCCTAGTAAAGACGTATGCAATAGGCTACTAATAATCCTAGATATAAAGCCTGCTACTTTAAGCTATCTTAGTATACTATTTAATTAGTTAGTTCTTATTACTAACTTTATTGTCTTAGGCTATAATTACTACACTAATAGGTAGACCTTTACTAATTATTTAGGTTATAAAATAGGGTAGCTAGCGCTTTATTATATCACGTATTAGGTATTAGAGGTTAAAGTCCTTCTAGTAGGATAACTCCCTAGGTAACTAGTCTCTAACTCCTAATTTATTTATAGCTATATCTTATAGAACTCTTATAGTTCTTATAAAAGCCCTAGTATAACTATACCTTAGATCTAGGACATCATTAGTAATTGTTAAAAATACATAAGGCTTTGTAATCCTAGGTGCATATGGATCGGTCCACTCTTTTGAATTCAACAGGTTATGAGCCCGGTGGCGCAGTGGTTATAGCCCACTGCAGCGTAGCTTACGCTTTTAGCTTACCACAGTGGAGCACTGCTCTGCGAGGCAAGGTTACGAGTTCGAACCCTGCCGAAATAACTAAAAAAAAAAATTCAATTGCTAGTATAAGCCTAAGACCTCTATAGGGCACCTGGATGTGCAATTCCAGGGGGGGTGTTAAAATACATAAGGCTTTGTAATCCTAGGTGCAGATGGATCGGTCCACTCTTTTGAATTTAACAGTAATTATCTAGTCTCTTAAATAAAGCTTAAAGTAATAACTAATGCTTAAATCCCTACTAAATATATATAACTATTTAAATTTAATATTATATTAGTTTAGTGTGTTCTAGTCTTTAGAAAGTAAATTAAGTGCTTAGTGTCTAACTTAGTAATAAATTACTTATAATAGAAACCCTAGATAGGCATATTTACACTCCTAGTTCCCTTTCTATTTTATTACTAGAAATATAATTACTTTAAAATCATATAGGTAGTTTAGTAGCTATATAATTTACCCCTATCCTATAGTAAAATTAGTAAACCTCTTTACTTAGCCTTCCTTTATACTATTAAAGTAGTAAAGCTACCCTTGCTTTTAATTAAATAGAAAATATATCTAGTGGTTTATAAAGAACGCAAATCCTATAATAAGGCGTTAATAGCTTATGTCTAAGTGAAGGTTAATAGGGTTATACTTTAAACTATACTTAACATTAATAGGCTAGTAGTTAGAATAAAGTCTCCTAGCTTTTAAACTAATTAACTACTATAGAGTATTTAAGTTAAAATCTTCTATTAGTTTAATTATAAACATTTGTAGTAGTATAGCTACTATTGCTTTAAGGCTACGTATAATAATCTTACCTATAGTAGTTAGTTTAAACTAGTTAAGCTAGTCTTTACTTAGTGTCTTATAGGCTTTTCTTAGGAATTTATGGATATCTATTAAATAATTTCGCTAGCTTAACTAATCTTACCCTAGTCTAATTAGTATTACCTAGTTAAAGTTATTACTATCTTAATAGACCTTAAACCTAGTTAAGGGTTATAGCTAGCTTTGTCTTAGATAGAATAGCAGAGGCTACTAACTATAGAGGTTAACTAGGTTAAGCTCTATAGTGCTTCTCTCTTTTTCTCTAAAGAAAGAACCCTTAGTTCTATAAATTAGAATATAGATATAGAATAGCGTAAGATATTTACTATAAGTAAAGTATATAATAGTGCTACTATCTATATTAGTATAGGCGCTTTTATTAACTATATTTTCTTTATAATTAGCTATTTCTTAGCTAGATTAAATAGTATAATTATTACTAGTGTGTTTTTAGAAAGAGAAATAAAGATTAGTAGCTTGCTTAATAAAGCTAGGTTAGAGTAATAAGAGAGGGGAAAAGAGATATAAATAAATAGTAAAGGGCAGGTGCTTTTAAGGCCTAAGTAGTGTAATAATATAGAGATTAGTAAGATTAAATAGTTCCTATAGTCTTAGCCTTACTCTTATAGTCCTTATTAGCTATGTAAATAGTTATTAGTAGCTATTTGCAGGTGCCCCTTAGAGGTTAGCAAGCTCCTGTGATTTATACCTTTATAGTGTTATAAATTAATTATTAGTGGCTATTGCTTACTAGTTATTACTATCTATTATTACGCAGTGTCTTCGCGGACCTAATATTTAGCCCTCTTCTCCTCTTCTCTTTCTCTCTCTTAAACCCTTATTTTTCCTTATAACTAATTAATTATAGTAAAATCTCTTAATTTAGCTTATTAGAGACTCCCTAACGTTACTGCTATTATAAGGGTAAGTATTCTAGAGTATAAACTTTTATTAATAAAGACTCTTAATTAGTCTAATTATACTAAATTTTATCCTCCTTTTATTAGCAAAGATTATATAGGTTTAGGAGTTATTTAATCCTATAATTAATATTCGCTAATAGTTATAATTACTATAGTATAGGTTTCTATTTATATTCTAGGTGGGTAGTAGGATTAACATTAGCTATAGTAGCGTTCTAATATATATAAAGATCTCTCTTTATACTACTAATAATATTAATAATATCCCTAAGGGAGTACCTCCTTACCTTATTATAACTATAAGAAGGATAAACCTCCTAAAGGAGTTTATAAGGAGTTACACTAAGGCTAATAGTGCTTTAGCCCTTACTATTAAAAATAGTTATTACTACTAAGTCCTTATTCCTATAGAAGTAGCCTATCTTAATAGGTATTTTCTACATGCTTTTTCTTAGTGTTCTAAGCGTTATTAGGCCTTGCTAGTGTTTATATATAGAAGATTAAATAGTATCTTCTATTCTAACTATTTAAACTTATGTATATAGTATATTATATTCTATAATAAATATGTGTGCTTTCTGTTTAATAGCTACGTTTTAATTCCTAGGGTTAGTAAAGGCACCTATAGCAATTATATCTAGAATAGGTCTTGTGTAGTAAGCTATAAGTAGCGTTTTACTTCTAGGTATTATCCTTAGTTATTATAAGAGAGAGCTCTAGCTTCTTTCTTAGGTAAGGAATAGTCTATAGAGGCAGTAGGAACCCTTCCACTTAATTTAAACTCTATTAACTTTAAAAACTCTCCTTACCTAGTAATTAATATGCCTCCCCCTTTTCTAAATAGCTTATAAATATAAGACAAAGGAATGAAAATATAGTTAGTTATTAGGAAAAGGGGTAGTAAATAAAGAATAATAAATAGTTTAGCTACTAGGCTATGCCTTAATTACTTAATCTTTAGTATTTAAATTAATGTTTACATATTTTAGAAATAAAACTAGGAAAGATAAAGAAAATATTTCTTAATCTATATACTATTAAAGTATAGGAGGGTACTTTATATACTCCTTATATTATTTATTTATTAGTTAAGGTAGCTATACCTTAATCCTATAGTATAGAGTTCTCTAAGGTAAGAGTTTAACTTCTTCTTCCTTAAGGATTATTACTTCCTAGTTAGATCTTTCCCACCCGCTTATTTGCTAATTATTAACTATTTAATTAGATATATTATACTAAGCTACTAATAGCATAATAGCTAAAACTTCTTTATTATACTTATTAGGAGTTACCTTCTTTATCTAGTTACCTTAGGGAGTATATAGCTATCTATCTGCTATAGACATTCACTACCCTTCTAAGTCTAGGATAAACTTCTTAATATAATCTCCTAAGATTATTTTTAAGAGGTAAATCCTATCTAGTGTTTATAGGTAATAGGCTCCGGAGATTAGCGTATGTTTATAGATCTAAAATAGTCTATTTTACCTTATTATAAGTTTCTTTATAGTAGATATATTAATATTCCTTTAGATATTATATACTCGGATAAGATTCCCTAGTTTTAATTAATCTTTCCTAAGAGAAGTGGCTTAGTTCTTATTAGTTTAGTTTATAAGGCACTGCCTAAATTCTAATACCTTTTTCCTTACCTTCTTAATATCCTTAGCTTTCCTTTTAAGCACCTAGACCTGTGCCTTAAATAAGTCTTATCTAGAAGTAATGACGTCCTAATTAATTAGTCTCTAGGTTAGGAATTCTACTTCTAGTAGTAGAATTAGTTCCTATCTATAAATTAAATAGAAGGCAGACTTCCTATGTGATTCTTGGATAGTGGTATAGTCTATAAGGAGGGCTTTGTTAAGATACTTTAACTATTGCTTATTTAATCCTCTTAGCTTCGCTAGAGCAAATACAAGGGACTAATATCTAGCTTTAATAGGCAAGTTTGCTTTTAGGTTATACCTAGATGTTTGAATCCCTATAATACTAATATTTACTAGTGCTTCTTTAAGGTTTCCTCGCATTTCTAGGCCTTTATTGTAGACTATAAAGTAGAAAAGCCTAAATCTGCTAATTAAGGAGGAAAGGAACTTCTTAATTACTAGTATTATCACATTCCTAACTAGCGTAGCCTCTACCTATCTAGTTAGGTTATACCTAGCTTCTAAGAGATACTTATATCTATAATTAATTAGAAGATACTAAGTGTTAATATAGATCTTGCTTATTAGGTTCCCTAGTGTAACTAGCACTAAAAGTTCTTATAGTTACTAAGGTACGAATTTCTAATATGTCTCATAGCACGCTAATATCTCTTAAGCTATATTCTAGAGCCCTTTTCACTAATATTACTACTTTATTGCTTAAAAACCCACTTTAACTCCTTTATAGCTAAGTTCCTTATAGATAGCTTTAATAATTACTTGTTGTTATTTAGGCATGTTAATAACTAGCGCTAGTCCCTTTATAATTCCTATTAGCCTTTTCTAAAGATAACTATTCTCTAGGTAAAACTTCTTTGCCTTATTACGTAGTTTTCTATAGTCCTTTACACTAAGATTAATTAGTCTTTAAAGGGTTATTAAGAATTTAATAACTTATTATATCTCTTTAGAGTAATTCTTCTTACTATTCTCCTCTATCTTAATGCTATTAAGATATAGGTTAATAAAATCTTTAATATCCCCTTTAATATCTTAATCTAATTAATCTAAAGCCCTAGGGCCTTTCCTAGATAAGGCATTTATAATGCAGTTCTTTTCGCCTAGAATATGTTATGTAGAGAAGTTAAAAAGCAGGATATAACTAATCTATTATATAATAAGAGCTCTAGGCACGTTATTAACCGCGCTGTTAAGCTAGTGTATAAGAACTTATAAGTCTATTTCTAACGTAAATAGGACTTTATAGAGGTAAATTGGTAGTTTTCTTAATATATAAATAACCACTTAATATTCTTGCTTAGTTTTATTATACTTAGCCTTAGCAATAGTCTAAGTACCACTTTTATATTAAACTAGATATTATTTGCCGTTAATAATTTATAATAATGTAGCCCCCTATCTAAGTAAGCTTACATTAACTATTAGTATAATCTCTCTAAAGCCTAGTCTAAGATTAAGTAAAATAAGTGTTAAAAATACATAAGGCTTTGTAATCCTAGGAAAAGAGTGGATCGGTCCACTCTTTTGAATTCAACAGGTTATGAGCCCGGTGGCGCAGTGGTTAGGCCCACTGCAGCGTTGCAGTGGTTAGGCCCACTGTAGCGTTTCGCCTACCACAGTGGAGCACTGCTCTGCGAGGCAAGGTTACGAGTTCGAACCCTGCCGAAATAACTAAAAAAAAATTCAATTGCTAGTATAAGCCTAAGACCTCTATAGGGCACCTGGATGTGCAATTCCAGGGGGGTGTTAAAAATACATAAGGCTTTGTAATCCTAGGTGCAGATGGATCGGTCCACTCTTTTGAATTCAACAATAAGGATTAGGGCTATTGTTATTGCCTTCTTTAGGATATCTATAGCTTCTTATTGCTCTAGTCCCTATTCCTAGTCCTTTATCTTCCTTAGTAAAATTACTAGTAATTTCGCTTTCTACACGTAGTGTTCCACCTAGATATAGTAAACTCCTATTAATCTAATAAAGGATTATACTTCTAATTAATCTTAATAAACCTTCTAGTCTAAAATCTTTATAATCTTCACTTTAGTTAGCTTCTACCTATTTATCCCGTATATAAATCCTATAATTTCTGCTAACTTCTAGTAGAACTTTAACTTAGCCACTAAGGCTATGTAACTAGAGAGCTTAATATTAACTAAAACTTTATTAATATTAATTAAATGCTTTATCACATATCTGCGTACTCCTAGTATAATTTCCTCCTTATTATACGTTATTATTAGTCCCTTTACCACAATATTATCTAGGAAAGGTACGTAAATATAAGGGATTAGGTTAAATAGGATTTGTCTAATAATCCTAATAAACTAAGCCACTAAGTTAGTAGCTCCTTGTGGTAGGTAACAGAGCCGTAAAAGTCTAATTATAGTGGAAATCATTATTATATCCTTACTCTTCTTTGCTAATACTACTTAATTATATCTAGATAACAAGTTAACTATTAATAAGATCTTATATATTACAAAGCTCTTACTAAATGCTTCTACGCCTTAAGGAATTAGCGTATCTTATATTATTACCTTATTATACTTTATAGCAAATAGAATTAGGTAAATCCCTTTATCTTTCTTTATAATAAGAAAATAAGGATTCCTATAGGAGCTATAACTCTTCTCTAAATATCTATACTTTAGCTTCTTCTTTAGAAAATTAACTAATCTCTCTTATAACCTAAGAGGTATTAGGATTAAGCTTACTTACTATGCTTTATGTTTAATAACCTTTATAACTTGCGGCAGCGTGACTAGTGGGTTAACTTTCCTATATTCTAATAAGTCCTAGGCTAGCGCTACTTCTTAGTTACAAAGAATTTCCTTAAAAATATTAACTTCTTCTTATATTAAATACTCTTATACCCCTTTAACTATTTAATCTAAATGTTCCTAGGTTATTCTAAAACCTTACGGGTCTGCGTAGAATCTCCTAGTAATACATTTGCTATACCTCCTAGATATATCTAGATATAACTTAGCCTCTTCCTATTTCTTTATTTTCTATTTTAGGTCCCCTTCTAGTGTTAATCTATTAGAGGGAATGTTATCTTAGGGATGTATTTTATTAGCCTTTTGCTTATATATCATATTTACTATAAGATTAGGTGGTTTTAGTTATTACTAGGGCTTAAAATCCATTGTAACCACTTTAAGTTATTAGGTATGGTTCACTATTATATCCTTAATTACCTCTTAGAAGATATTAGTTCCTTCCCTTATTATAAAAGGAACTAACTATTTATTATTATCTATTTCTATCTCTAACCCCTTATAAACTATTTAATCTTCCGCTATTTCTAGGTAACTAAATAAGATAATATTAATAGAGGGTTACTAGACTAGCTATTTATTAGTGTATTACTATTAGATACTTCCTATAACTCTTAAGATAATAATAATATTACTAAAGCGGCACTAGGTATAAAGCTCTCTACTTCTTAAGTAGTTAAACTACATCTAGGATAGTCTAAAAAATAGCATTCAAAGGATTAGGCTAATATTAACTAAGTTTAGGCTAACGTAGAAATTAGCGGGTATCTAGACATTCCCTAGATATAGTCTTATCTAAACCTCCCTAATTATCTTAATGCTATATAACAAAAATAATATTATATTTATTACATCTATTAGGTAGATCCTTAGTCTAAGTTACCTAGCTATACTTTCTATAATTATATTCCCTTATAATCCTATATTAATAAGTCTAGGGAGAAGCTCCCCTTCTAGGTTATTTAGCTAGACTTAGAGGTATAGTAAGTCTTATAGGTAATTAATAGTAGCCTATAGTTCTAAAATCATATTAAGTATAAAGTTCTTCTAAATAGGATTAATTAAATTCTACTAGGGTTTGTCCTATTCTAAGCAAGCTCCTAGTCTCTCCTAAATTCGTTCCTATAAGGCTATGTTAATCTCTAGCGGAGGCGTCATTAGTAAGCTATTCTTAGCTATAGCTTTATTTTTCTTATTTTCCTTAAGGGTCTCTTTTATTAATTAAAGGATTAAATTAATCTAGTTCCCTAGATTAATTAGTCTTAGGTTTGGTTTTACGCTAAATATTTTTAAAGGAGGAGCTAGCCCTAATATATCTCCGTTATAGTAGTAGATATCCTCTATGCCTTTTGCTTACAAGAGATATTTATTACTAACTACCTTTATTGAAATGTAGGGAGCTAGTTGCCGGCTAGCAACAGCTGTACAGGTGTAGCTCTATAGTTAGGGACTAGTAGAACCACCACGTTAAATATTTAACGCAACATAACGGAAGGTTATGGCAGTTATTAGCTAATAGAATTCAATATAAATAACTTTTATAATATCTTATATACTAATATTTTGATTTTAGCGACGTTATATAGGCAATGCGGCTATTAGATTAAGAGGCCTAGCTATTTAGCTAGATTAAAAAGATCTTCTTCCTCTTATATACCCACTAACCGTATTAGTAAATCTAGGCCACTAAAGAGGTCTTAAGAGCCACTTTTGATTTTCCGCAAAATTCATTTGTATATAAAATCCGAAAAATTAACTTATTACTATATAAACTAGTAACCTATATACACTAACTTTTAGTCTAAAAAATATTCCTATATTAAATAAAAGCCCTATTTTCTAGCTTTAATTTGCTATATATAAGACTTTTGTATAACCTCTAGTTAAAGAGAAAATCACTATTAAAGATAGCTATAGGGTAACCCGCGTATAGGGTAACCTGCTTACGTCACCCTAGCTTACCTAATTACTAGTGGCGCTGCGGTTGTGGATACGCTTGCAGCTATAACGCAATTAAATAATCCATAATTAATTTAAATTAGTTATTCACATAGTTAGTTATAGCTGTTAATAGCTATAACGTAGCTATTAATAGCCACCTTCGCAACTATTAACAGCTGTAGTGCAGCTGTTAGGCTTGCAATGCAAGCTAGTAATAGAAAGGTCCTTTAACTAGAAAGGGCTAAAAATAGGTCTTATTTTTAACAACCTTTACTAGTATTAGTATAATATAGTAGATATCTTAAAAGGGCACTCTAACCTTCTTCTAAAAGACCTTATTACATAAATAATCTAGGATCCTCTATCTAACCTTATTTAACAGATCTTTCTTGCCCTTAGTTATTATAGGATTCTCTTAAGCAGGTTAAACGCGAGGTTATTAGTCTTTCACGTTATTATCCATAATATCTTTAATTCTTAGGCGCTTTGCTAATTATTTACTATTAGCTATGATTCTTACAATAATCTCTTTATCTTCCTCTTCCCTTATATATAGCTTCTTAAAGGTAATAGCTAATACTATGCCTAATATCTTGCGTTTTAAAATTAATATTACGTTAACCTCTCTCTTAGGTTAAAATTCTACTAGGTTAAACAAACCTTCTATTAGATTAAATACTTCCTATTCTTCTAGTATTATTTCGTAGCTTAAACCTCCGTAACGGCTATGTTCCTTAAATCGCGGAATTATATATATAATCTTATAGTCCTTAAAGTACTTAACCTAGAATATAGCTAGTTTACGCGCATAGCTACTAATAGAAATAAATCTTATAAGCAAGACTAGAGGCATAATTTAATGTCTTATATTATCCCTAATTACTAAAATACAAACCTTTAGGTTATATATAGTAAACTTTAATATATTATTAAATTTCAAGGCATTACACTTTATTATAAGATATAATTCCCTATTATAGTAGTAACAACAATTTAACTAGTAACCTCTCCCTAATATTACATTTGTCTTAAAATAGCGCTTCTTATCTAGATTAAATAAACTTATATAGTTTGTCTAATAAGTCTGCTATTAATATTAAGGGTAGCTACTATATTTCTCCTTAAGCTACTTTACTATATTAATTTCCTTTACTACCTAGGCTATAACTATAATTTTTAACTTTACTAGTTACTTTATTAGATCTTCTATTTAATCTTAGTATTTAGCTAATCTAGGGGTCCCTTATTATCTCGCTTTATTATTAATTAAAATAGTCTTCTTATCTTGCTTAAATAAACTACCTAGCGTTAAACAATTCTTTTAAGCAGCCTAGTAACTATTAAAGGTAGCTTAATTAAATAGTAACTATATTTTAAAGCTAAAATCCTTTTTATTTAAAGCGCGATTTTTTATATTAGAAAACTCTAGGTCTCTGTTCTTAAGCTCTAGGTATATATAAACATATGCGTTAAGTGCTATCTAAAGTGATTTATATTTTATTACTAAGATCTCCTTATAAGTAAAACCTTTTTAATCTATAAAGCTTAGGATTAAGTGTTCTAGAAGAGCCTTATAGATATAGTTAGACTAGGTTATAGTGGTTCTCTATTCTATTAAGTCTATATTAGATATTAGAGTATAATGCTTCTATAACTAGTAATAAGTCTCCTTCATAGTCTTTGGTTATATTAAATCTAGGTCTTTAAGTTACCCTCTAGCGTTTTCTATTTAATCCTAGCTAGTTATATTAAACTATAAGAGTATTTCTTCCTTAGACTCCTTCTAAGTTTAAGATATAGTTAGTATCTTAACTACTTATTAGAGCTTTAGATTAATATTACACTTAAGTATCTTACGGTAATTTATCTTAGGGACACCTATTACCTTTATTTTTACCTTAAAGTCCTTAATAAAGTTAGCTATATTATCTCCTATAAACTACTAAATATTATACCTATTCTATATAGTAATAAGAGAGGTTTAATACGCTATTATTTCCCTAAGAACCTTTATAAAGGTTTCTATATTAAGCCCTCTAAGAGGGCTAGGTGCCTTAGGTCTATTATTAGGATCTTTTCCTAAGTAATCTTTAAAGTAAGTTTAAGCTAGACTAGACTAATAACTATCTCAGGATTAAATAGTTCCTAGCTAGTAATTAGAGTACTAGGTAATAGTAAATCCTAAAGGTCCTTTAGGTAGCTTAGGTGCTTACTTAGTCTTACTTTACTTAGTTACTAGGAATAAGATAAAGTAAGCTTAGATATAGAGTTAGTTAATATTTCTTTTAATTAATCTTATAGAAAAGTAAATGCTTAACTAAATATTATAATACTTATAAGACTTCTATAGAGGAAAACTTTTAATAGGGTAGTATTTATAGTTATAAGTAAACTATAAGTAAAAGCTACTAGTATAATTATATAGCTTTTTGTAATAAGCTATAAGACCCTAATGCATAGCTAAATAATAGTAAAATTAGCTATAGGCCCTAAGATTAAATAGTCTATAACACTAGGTAGTGTTTTTTATTTTAAGGTCTTATATTTAAAGACTTTTAGTAAGGGATTAATAGCTTAGCTAGTGTTTGTAGGGTATACCCCTAAGTTATCTAGCCTCCTTTTCTACGCTTCTATGTAATACTAGTTTATACTCTTAGTTTACCTTAGCTTAGCGTACTTAGGTAGCCTCTCCTTTAAGCTATAACTATTGTAGAATTCTAGTTAAGGCTTTAAATCTATATCTTAGTATAGGGAAAGTAAAATAAAGGGGGTCTTTATATAGGTTAGCTTAGGTATAGCTAAAAGCGTAATTAAAAACTTACTTCTAATTAATCTTAATCTATAGTAAATTAACTAGAAAACGGAAAAGTCCTAGGGGTTTAAAACCGCGTTTCTTTACTAGTTTTGTTAGGCAGAAAATAACACCCTAAAAGACATAATACTTGCCTATGGTTATAGGTAGTAGTAATGTTTACTTACGTTAGAAAGGTTAATTAACTTAATAGTAGTAATTATAATAATAGCTAAATCTATCTCTATAGATAGAGATAATTTAGATTAAATAGTCTATTAGATTAGAAGTGACTTTTTGGTTAAGTTAGGGAAATAATCTTATTAATTTATCTTATTAAGGTAAATATAATTGTGGCTTCCTTCGGGCCTTCGGACAATAGTTAGTCCGACCGTGGCCAAAGGTAAGTCCACTAAAGGGATGCACGCAATGCAATTAGCTATATTACAGGCAACCCCGCACCGCTTATAGTAGCTTTGCACTATAAGACTTACTTTTCCCCCTTTTCCCTCCTAGCTAGATTCCTCTCCTTCTCTCTTTTCTCTTCTCTTTATTATCTATTAACTATTATTAACTTTATTAAATTAAACCTCTTTATATTACACTAGTGCTATATTCCTTTATAAAACTAATACTAATAAGTAGTTAACTATAACTATAAATAAGCTAGGTATTATAAGAAGAGATATTCTCATAGATGCCATAGCCCCTTGCCCCTTAAGCTAATATATAGGCTATTTAGGCAGAGAGGAATAACTATAGAGTATGCTAAAGGAAGAGACTAGAATCCTAACTATAGCCTTATTAGGCTTCTAAGAGATTAATCTATTAACCCTTAGGCCTTTAGGATATTTAGTTAATTATTATTCTCATTATCTATTATAAGAAAACTAACTAAATAACTAAATCTATTACTATAAGGCATTTTATTTAAACCTAACATTAAATATAATACTTAGCTAAGCTAGCTAACCTATGTAACCTCTCTTTTCTACCCCTTTTCTCCCTTCTTTATAGTTATTTACTATAACTATCTTAGCTTCTCTATGTTTAGTGTACATAATATAAAGGTAAAGAATACCTCTTGTTGAATTCAAAAGAGTGGACCGATCCATCTGCACCTAGGATTACAAAGCCTTATGTATTTTAACACCCCCCCTGGAATTGCACATCTAGGTGCCCTATAGAGGTCTTAGGCTTATACTAGCAATTGAATTTTTTAGTTATTTCGGCAGGGTTCGAACTCGTAACCTTGCCTCGCAGAGCAGTGCTCCACTGTGGTAGGCGAAACGCTGCAGTGGGCCTAACCACTGCGCTACCGGGCTCATAACCTGTTGAATTCAAAAGAGTGGACCGATCCATCTGCACCTAGGATTACAAAGCCTTATGTATTTTAACAATAATAATATTGTTAAAAATAAGACCTATTTTTAGCCCTTTTCTAGTTAAAGGACCTTTCTATTACTAGCTTGCATTACAAGCCTGACAGCTGCACTGCAGCTGTTAACGGTCGCGAAGGTGGCTGTCAATAGCTACGTCGCAGCTGTCAACAGCTGCGACCGACCGTGTGGATGACTAATCCAAATCAATTATAGATTATTCAATTGCGTTATGGCTGTAAGTGTAGCCACAACTACAGCGCCACTAGTAATTAGGTAAGCTAGGGTTACGTAAGTAGGTTACCCTATATGCGGGTTACCCTATAGCTATCTTTAATAGCGATTTTCTCTTTAACTAGAGGTTATATAAAAGTCTTGCATATAGCAAATTAAAGCTAGAAGATAAGGCTTTTATTTTATATAAGAATATTTTTTAAAATAAAAGTTAGTGCATATAGGTTACTAGTTTGTATGGTAGTGAGTTGATTTTTTAGATTTTACATATAAATAAATTTTACAGAAAATCAAAAGTGGCTCTTAAGACCTCTCTAGCGGCCTAGATCCACTAATACAGTTAGTAAGTATATAAGAGAAAGAAGATCTTTTTAATCTAGCTAGATAGCTAGGCCTCTTAATCTAATAGCCGCATTGCCCGTATAACGTTACTAAAATCAATTCTATTAGTATAAAAGATATTGTAAAAGTTATCTAGATTAAATTCTATTAGTTAATAACTACCACAACCTTCCGTTGCGTTGCGTTAAATATTTAACGTAGTGGTTCTATTAGTCCCTAACCGTAGAGCTACACCTGTACAGCTATTGCCAGCTAGCAACTAGCTCCCTACATTTCAATAAATATTAAGGAGAAGCCACTATTAAAGGCATATCTTAGCATTCTATAGTTCTTCTATTTAGGTTTACTAATAATAGATAATGTTAATGTACTTATAACGCTTAAAAATTAGGCTTTTTAACACGCCTTGCTTAAGTAAGAGCTATACCTTAAAGAGGCTTCTAATAAGGACTATTTAATCTATTATACCTTTAAAGAATACTATTCTAAAGAAGTCTTTAGGGGAATTATACTAGATATAGGAGCCTTAGGCTAGTTAACTACTAGTTAGGTATAAGTAAAAGCTCTCTTAAGAGTATTACTATTATTAGAGATTAAACCTTATAGCCTAGAAGTTATTAACTTTAGCGCTAGATTAGTAACCATATATAGTATAATACATATGCTAATAAGGCTTAGTCTAATTAACTTTTATATCCTTAATACTACTATACCCTTTCTCTTTTCCCTAACTAATATAAACCTTATAAAGGTTAAAGTAAATAACCTTACTAATATGCTAATTTAAGGCAATAATTATATACCTATTATATATAAATAGGGCTATCCTTAGTGGCTACTAGAGGTAAAAGAGACTACTATTTTCTATCTATTAGAAAGAGAGATTTATTAACTTTACTAAAGATTTAGTTACCCTTTAATTTAATGCCTTATAAAGATTCTCTAATAGGCTAGTTATAATGTTAAACGCCACGCAATTAAGAAGATTACTAAGGTCTGTTATTATTATTAGATAAATAGAAAAGCTCCTAGTTATTTTAAATTCTACCTTAAAGATAACTATAACTTTAACTATAAAATCATTATTAATATTATATAAATTAATAGCTAACTAGTCCTTTATATTATTAATTTAGTAACCTTATTCTAAGCGGCTTAATTCCTTAACCTTAAGAAGTAAAAAGCTTATAATATTTAGGATATAATTAAGGAGTACTAGATAAATACCTATCTAGGCCCTCTAGATTAGATTATTTATAATACTAGTAATAACTTTACCTTAGCTAAATTTAGGTATTATGCTTATTTAATATTAATTAAGATTAATAAGATACTAATTAAAGCCTATAATAGTATTAGAAAGGTTAAAAGATACTACAGACCTCTTTGCTAGGCTTATAATATTATTATAGATTTAATTAGTAAAGAGATTACTCCTAAGTAATAACTCTAAATAGCTATTAAAGCTATTAATAACTTAGTAAGTCTAGATAGCCTTATACTTACACTATTAGTCTTTAAAGCCTATCTATAAATAATAGATAAGTTACTACTAAGTATCTTTATTATTTAATAGGCTAAAGTAATTTAGAAAGTAACTAATAAAGTCTACTATTACCTTACTAAGAGATAGGTTTATAAGGCCCTTAGTGCCTAGAATAGCCCTAATATGATACTAATATATTAGCTATTACTATAGGCTAATATATATATATAAAGAGAAAAAGGCAAATAGTATAGCCCTTATAAGCTACTTATAACTAATAAAGAGACCTATATAGTTAAGATACCCTATAGCCTAGCTAAGTTTTACTCTATAGTAGTAAAGCTATACTATAAGAACCTATAGTATAGGGGAGATAAGGAGGTAAGGCCCTAAGACCCTAGGGAAGGTATACTTACTTTAAAGACCCCTTATAAAGAAAAGGACCTTTAGGGGGAGATAAAGGTAGCTAGGGAAGATAAGCTACTAGAGGGCCTAGGAGATAGGCTAATAAAGAGTATAGAGGTAAAAGTAAAAAAAAAAGAAGTACCCTTAGTAAAGAGAAAGTAAGAGAGGCTAAGGAAGAACCTTACTATTTAATTCTATATTAATAAGGGCGTAAAGAAGCCTAAAGAGGCTTATAAAGCTAAAGTAAGCCCTATAGGAAGCTATAAAGCTAATAGCCTTAATATAGTAAAAGTAAAGGCTATTAGGGCTAGGGCTTATAATCCTAAGAAAGCTATTAAACCTATAGAACCTTTTATGCTTATTAATAAAGACTAAGAGAAAGTGTTAATTAAAGAGATTATAGCTAGAGAAATACTAAATATAGTGTTCCTTATAGTAAAGGAGAAAGCTAATTAGAACCTTACTCTTTAACTTTACTAAGAAAGAAAGATTATAACCCTAGGTAAGCCCTTTAAGTAATCTAACTAGACTAAAATTAATACCTTATAGGCTTATAATATATTTAGATTTATAAGCTTTAACCTAGTAAAGTATAGAGGCTATAGGATCTTTAATTCTTATATAGTTAGAGAGATTAAAGGTAAGGGAATAGAATCACTATATAAGAAGTCTTACCTTATTATATAAGGCTATAGTAATAAAGGTAAGGAGTCTATCCTAATGTAATTACTAACTATATAATAAGCAAGTTAATAGCTAATTATAGCTATTACTCTATTATTAAAGCAAAAAGGGATTTACCTTTAGATTTGTAATATTACACAAGCCTATGTTTAATTGTATATAAAGCTAAAGAGGCTAATTATTATAAGGTTACCTAAGCAGATTATATACCTCTTTTTAGAAGGCATAGTAATAGAGGTAATTAAGCCTCCTTATAGGATTATAAAGGCTAGAACCCACTAGTAGGTAATGTACTTTTATTATTATAAGGATAATCTTAATATAATAACTTTAACCTATAATCCCTACTTACTTATTATAACTCTAAATAATAAGAACCTCTTTAGTATTATAGGAATGTAAATAGATAATACCCTTAGTCTTAGTAATAATAAGTTCTTTAATAAGGAAGAAAATGTGAGAATAATGATAGCTAGGCAAGAGGTATAGGGGCTCTAGTATATTAACTAAAGCTTGCTAGGTCTAAGTGTGTTATACGTGCGAGTCACTAGCTTATAGCTAGTGGCTTGCTAGTATCCCGTGGACCTAGCCCTAGGGTGTAGCCTGTCCGCGGGGCGCGCTAGTGGTGCGCTTATATTATAAGTAAGGCCTTATAATTATCCTCTTACTTATAGCTAGGCTCCTAAATAGCTTCCGCTAGCTTCTATATAGCTATTTACTAACTAGCTACTATATTAAAATAATAATAAATAATAATAGTGTTTAAGTATAAATTTACCTTTAACTCCTTATTAGATTATATACTTTTTACCTCTATATCCTTAGTTAACTTTTTAAAACTATTATAATATCTTAAGTTACTATTATATTTCCCTTATTACTCCCCTTAGTTTTATTATAGATTTAGACTATATTCCCTTAAAGGAATGCTCCTATATACACTATTTATACACTAAATACACTAACTTTAAGAAAAGCCTACTATCTAAGCCTAAATTACCCTAGATTAACTATTAATTCCCTATAGAATTATTTACTACTACTATAATAGTAAAATATTTAAAATACTATATTTAATATTATAAGTATAGTAATACTTATAATACTACAAGTATACTACTATTCCTATGTCTTTTAGTTCTTTATTACTAATACCTTTATATAGGCTATAGCTACTATAAAAGGTAACTTTTTAGATTTTTTAGCTTTAATAAATTAGGCATAAACCCTTATAGTTACCCTTAGTAGCTTATATAAGAAACACCCTAAGGACTAAATATTCTCTAAGGTAACTTACTTTGGTTTTACTAGGGCTTATCTAAACCTAATACTAGGGTTTAATTATACTAATATAGTATACTATATTATATTTAGCCTTACTAAGGCTATAAAGGTCTATTAGGTGTATCTTTTCCTTACCTATACACTAGTCTTTTACTTACTTCTTAGGGTAGGAGATATTAATTTTATATAACTAGTATATTATTTCCTACTAGTAACTTTCTATTACTATATTTCTAGCTCCTATTCTAGGGGTAGTAAGTATTCTAATCCTTTTTACTACCTCTTTGCTAATCTCTTTATAGCTAAACTATTATAAACTTTCCTATACCTAGAAGGTAAAGGTAATTTTGCGTTTAAGGTCTTATAACCTAGGTTTTATGCCCTAGGGTATTATAAAACATTACTTTTACTAAGTAATATAAGAGCTAATTAGTAAGAATAAGGACTAGGGCAAGTACCTTCTTTATAAAGATATAGTTCTTCTATATAAAGAGTGTCATGGTCTAGCCCTAAGGGCTAATCGCGGGTGTCTGCGCCACCATGTGGGTGATGTGCCCAATCCATCTGCGCCATAGGCAACAAAAGAATACGTATTATACAAGTCATTATTTACTTATACAATTAACACCTATATTGCTAGGTCTAGGCAAAGCCTAGATTATCACATAGGCCCTTTCCCTAGGTGACCTCCTTTCTCTTTAGCTAGCAATACTACATATCCCCTAGGGACCCTCTCCCTATAAGCCTAGGAAAAACCCTATTATAACCCTTGCATGCAGCCGATTTAAACCTATAACCTTAGGAGACTTAAACAAATGTCATAGTCTAGCCCTAAGGGCTAATCGCGGGTGTCTGCGCCACTATGTGGGTAATGTGCCCAATCCATCTGCGCTAT